>ML346798.1:0-122393 GCA_005239505.1 Nicotiana paniculata | reverse complement strand
TATATATATATATATATATATATATATATATATATATATATATATATATATATATATATATATATATATATATATATATATATATATATATATATAGTACAATAACATTGTTTTCAGGGGGATATGAGATCTCCCCTAGGTTGTGATCAAGAGTATTAATATTACAATCCAATTCTTTTTTAGGAAAAACAGTTCCTGAGATGTATGCCCAAAAAGTTTCATTTGCAAACATTGTAGGAACTGTCCCATATCTTGTACTACCAAAAAGATTTTTGCTTGCACCTTCCTTTGCCTTCAGATCAGCTACTTTGTCCGTCTCTCTGTAACTCTGTTTCACTACTACGTCTCCTAGTCTTAAGATGATTGACCTGCATTCAATAATGATTGAGTCAAAGACATGGTTACCCGAGTTAAGCATTCTTATTACCTCGATCGAGTCTCTATTGATTTCAAGTGGTATGAATCCTCTTTGATCAGCAATTTGCAATCCCTTTAGAACAACAAGAAGTTCAGCTTATTTGTGGTGTGGGGCAGACTTCCCATGAAACCCAGAACGTAGTTGCCGCTGAAGTTTCTGAAAACTCCTCCCACACTCCCGTTACCAGGATTCCCAACAGGTTGCCCCATCAATGTTGAGCTTGTAATGGCCCCTTAGCGGGGGAACCCATTTGACCCAGATGGTCTTTTCTTTGGTAGGTGGTTGGTTTATTGAGACAATCACATACTTAGTTGCCTTTGCCAAAATAATAGAAGTAGGGACAATATCTTTTTTATTGTTGAAGAGATTATTATTCCTGCTTATCGATATATTCCATAAGCTAAAACGGAATAGATCTTCCCAACCGAGGATGTTGTTGAATGGCTTTCTTTTGAGGGTTGACCATGTGCTAGCCCATGCCTACTAGTGAATGTGGGGTGTTGGGTTTGTGCTATATTAGTGCTCTTTGAGATTAATTGTTGCCAGAATGATTTAGTATTAGGACAATCAAAGAAGATTTGGGCAGAGGTTTCAAGAGCTTCAGTGCAAAAAGAGCACACTGGGTTACAATGAACCCAATATTATGGAGGTAGGCCCTTATGGGAAACCTTTCGTGGTAAAAGATCCATACGAAGGTTTTGATCTTATTAGGGGCCTTCAATTTCCACATCCACAAGTAGCTATTATTATTCCCTTTCACTTTCTGGGGGATTATGTTGGCAAGAAGGGTATATGTTGATTTGGTGCTGAAGAGGCCATTACTGGTGTTACCCCAGATGATTCTAGCTTTCAATTTTCAAATATCCTCTTCATTATTGAGGATCGAGTCTAATTCCTCTGTTAGAGTATTTTCTAGGTTAAGGAGCAATTGACTACATTGATAGTTAAGAGATGTTTGAGTTCCAGTAATCCTGGCCAACAGTCTCTTCTTTTTGTGAAATATATTTCCAAAGGTATTTTTGTTTTATTCTTGAACCTTTGAGATGAAGAAATTAAGGATGAATGAGTTTGCGAAGGAATCCTAGATGAGGGCAGGGAAAACTGGGTGACTGCACCACATGGGCTCAAATCTAAAAGGCTTGGCATTAACAGATTGTGTGTCATTATTTATCTTAACAAGAAGGGGGCAATGATTAGAGTGGGTCTTAACTAAATGGGTTACAAAGCTTCAGGGATTGATCCAGCAGTAATTAGCGAAACACCTGTCAATAATGTCTAGGATTAGACTAGTCCTGTTCCTATATCTCTTGTTAGTCCATGTGTATTTACTACCTTTACATCATAGGTCAACTATTTTACACTGGTTAATGCAATTCCAAAATAGATTTCTTCTATTGGTGTTAATATAGTTTCCACCAAATTTGTCTCTTGCTTTCAAGACTTCATTAAAGTCCCCACCCACAAACCAACCACCATTTATGTTATTAGAGATATCTACAAGTTACCCCAAAGGGTTTTCCTATCCTCTAGATAGTTACTCGCATAAATAGCCGAAAAAAGTCAAAGGAGGTTGGAGGGTAATACTTTGACCATTGTATGGATACCTTATGGTATGACTGATACTTCATCTACCTAGAGGATGTTTTCTTTCCACATGATGACGATGCCCCCAAAATGCCCCACTGCTGCGAACTAGATGGGCATGTCATATTACAGTTCCTCTATGAGCTTCTTGTGATATGCCATCTTGGTCTCCAGAAGCACGAGCATGGCCGATTTATGCATTTTGATCATCTAAGAGCAATGTCTTATTAACTCCACACTATTTTCCCCTCTAACATTCTATATGATAAAGTTCATTAGAGGGTTCTGGTTTGTTTGGGGAGTCCCTACCAGTGCCTTTTCCTTCCCCTGGGTAGGCATCATTTCCTTCCTCCTCGTTATTAGCGTCTAAGATCTCATAACTAGAGTTCGAGTCAGCAGTGGTTTCAGAACACCCTAGCTCTGATGAGAGGGCAGGTTCAATTCACATCCGGCAAGGATTTTGGGGCAGAGTAGTATCAGTATCTCGTTGTAGTCTACGCTGAATTCCACTGCCTTGCTGCCTCTAACCATATGGAGTATGTTCTTATTGGACAATATGAGCTCTCATTTTCCATCTCCTTGATGGTTTCTAGGCCTTTGAGTATCTCTAATACCTTCGTTATCTCCTTCGAGATATTCCCCAGCGGAGATGATTGTTGTTTCTCCGGCGTTGAAGACGAAGGGTCCTGCTGAGGCCATTGTTCCATCATTGAGAACTGGGGTGTCGCCGCTGGGTCTGGGAAGAAGGGGATAGAGTTGAAGATTTTTTGCATGAGGTTGTGCACTGACGGAGTGTCGTTGGTTGGCCGTAGAGGGTTGAAGCTACTCTGTAGAACCATTGATTGCCAAAGTTGAGCTCCAAACATCGCCAAACCCTTGTTTAGGGCTTTTGTTGTAACTCTTGCCAGATGGGCTGGGTTTTGGATGATGAGAGTGATTGGCTAGTTTCCGAGCTAAAAATTATAGGACATGCCCTGACCGTGGAGTGCTATCTCTAGACAAGATGCCGAAGTGTGGTCTTATGGCGGAGGGATGGAAGTCAGAACGATCAGAGATTTGGTGGGTTGATCCATTTTTTTGGTTTTCCCTTTTTTGGGCTGGTATTAATTAGGTATTTTGGCAGTGATCAAGTGTCATCACCGATATCAGGGTTAAATCAACACCAATGTTGTGTGTTTAGTAACATGTGTCTAATACACTGGATTTCGAATTAAATGTGGATCCGGTTGAGTGACGAAAAATTTCAAATCACCTGAGGTTTGGTGGTTTTATAAGAAATGGCACTTTTGTATCCATGGAGTGATTTTTCATAGAGTTATTTGGTAGGGGTGATGTATCTTGTTGGGGCTATCATTGGTAGTGGTGATCGTGGAGTGGGTGTGGCCCTCTGTGGTAGATAGGGGCTTGGGGTCTTGGTGGGCCGCTTTCTGTTGCATTGACAAGACTCAACTTGGTCCCGTTGGTCCCATTGTTTTATTTTCTCCTGGGGCTGTTTGGATACCCCTTTTTTGATTTGTAGGTCCCTTTTCTTTCCTAAGAGCCGACGCTTTCCTTTTTGTGCTTGTGTTGGGTTGTTCTCGTATGGGCTGATTCCTGGTGGGCTAGCTCATCGAGAGAAGAGTATTTTGCCTTGGCCCGTGGTTTGTGTTGGTATCTTGCACAGGATTAGACTTAGAATTATAACAGAAAGTTTTTGTTTCAAGGAACTTACAGGAGTTTGCATCAAACATTCAGACTTGGATGCCTCCGATTGAAGTGGAGATTTTCTCCTTCCTTTACTGTGTTCTTGTTGTTTGGCGTTGTGGTGGGGGTGTCCCTATTTCCTTTTTCTGGGGAGGACGACAATATTCCATTCCTCTTCCTTGTTGGCGTTGACTTTAGAAGAGGAGTATTCAGGTTGGTCATGTGTTGGGGAAGGGGGCTTTTGCCTGTGGGTTCACATTTTTTGGGTGTGTCAATCCTCCCACGTCCTGTGCATAGGATGTTTTTCCCTTTGTATACCACTGCTTGTTTGTGGTCTCTAATGGTGACAGATGTCACAACTGGTGTTTCTAGTGGAATTCTCGCATATCTTCTCCTAACTATAATTGATGTGCATGTATCAATTTTGAGAAGTTTTCCTAGTTTTCTTCCAACTTTTTCCAGTATCTCTTTGTCGTAGAATTCAGTTGGTAGTTGTGGTAGGCGCACCCATATAACAGTAAAGGACAGGGTGGATTCTTGTGGGATAAATTTTGGTTCCCACCATCCTACCGAGAGGAAATTTCCAGATAAGAACCATGGACCTTGGTGTATTTCCTTTATCAAATTCTCTTCTTCTCCAAATTTGACTATAAAGAAATCTCATGTTAAGTCAATCAAAATTAACTGTTGGGAGGGATTCCATATTCAATTAGTTTGGATCGAAGGAGATGATGTGGCATTTTTCTACCCTAATTTTCGATAATAATCGAGAAACGTCATGGTTCATATTGCTCGTTTTTATCATCTTGAGAAGGATGATCGGGCCTAGGTTTTCCTTGCCCTTTACATCGCTTCCTGTTTATCAAGCTCAGTTGCGTAGTATTCCATTTGGGATGCATCTTTCTTGTCTAATAGCATTTCCTTGTCGGAATGTGCTGGATTAGCATCCTCCTCCATGGGGTAATGTCCGGTGTTATATTAGGTATTTTGGTTGTATTCTACATTCAATGTGTAGTGAGAAGTGACAGTTCCTTACTCTAGTATATTACACCCTTTTATAAGCTGAATTCGTTTCACGTTACATGGGAACTACAAGATTATTCATTTTTGGATTATAGCTGGTGTGGACATTCTTTTAGTTGTGTGATATTTTTTTTTTATTGTTGATCACCTTACTGTCTTGTTATTTTTATTATGCTTTTATATGACTTTTTGGTACTATCCCTTTTTGTCTATATTTTCATTAATGTGGTGCTTATGTTTTCTTGAGCCGAGGTTCTATTGGAAACAACATTTCTATCCTCACAAGGTAGGGGTAAGGTCTGCGTACACATTACCCTCTCAGACCCCGCAGTATGAGATAATAGTGGATATGTTAGTTGTTGTTTATGTTTTCCTCGTCACATTTGACATTTTTTTTTCTGCAACTAGTGTAAATCTTACCTGCAATTTACTAAGGAATATAAATGGTTTATGTCACATGAGTTGACGCCATGTTGTAGGTTATGTAGCTTACTACATAGGTGTTACACGATATATTATATATATCTATAGTAGGGACTTGGATTTAAATATCAGCTATACTTAGTCACATTTAGTATTCACACAAAACTGTATCAATTTATCATATTGAAATTATAAGATAAGGTAAAATACATATGAACTAATCATAGATATGTGATCTTAGTGTTTTTTAATTTTATTTTGCTCTTTGATAATTGCGGGTCGAAAACAGGCTCATTTCAACAAAGTTTCGGCAAAATACAAATATGTCTGCTACAAACAAACAACATTTCGCAATATTAGTATTTTCCCTTCAAGCTGAGAATGAGAAAAATAAAAATAATTACAAACAACATTCTTAGGTATTCATCCCGTCTACCCTTAAATTGGATAATAATTAAATTTATATACGATTTAAAAAATATGTGGTTTAATTTAACACAAATGATCAAAGAACAGTAAACAATTGAGTTGGAATGAGATAAAGCGATCAAACCAACACGACAAACTAATTAAACCGTACGTTGGGCTCAAATGCTAGTGGTCGGTTTCAATCGAGCCGTCGAGATAGAACTCAGATTCAACTAAATGAGTGACAACTGAAGAACACTTAAACAATTGCCGAAAGCCATAGTAAATTTTATTGCCTTGATATGCGTGCCAAAAACAATGTAAAAAAATGAAAGGTTGTCCTCTTTATACAGTAGATGATTTTTAACTCTAATACAAATCTAAATGAGGTAAAAATATTTTTTTCCCTTCCTCCAGCGAAAATATGATCTTTAGCCAATATTGAATGTGATCCACGGTGCAATATCCGGCTGATGATGGATATTTTGGCTCCCTATTTTGTCTCCTTTTGCCTTTCCTTTACCCCCGATTCTTCATCTCACTCGAGCTTGAATCTTTCTGGGTTCGGCCATGCCCAAAACCCCCTGTATCGTTCGTATGTCCCTGAATCCGATCTATGGGCACCTTCGGTCTCACTCGAGCTAGTAACAAGTAACGTCGTTCCTCGTTCTACAACGGAAAATCGGGACAACTCTATCCCTAATTTTACCCGTATAGACATCCTTCTCTTTTTGGGGTAAGCGTTCGAGCAAGCAATTCGATTTGAATATAAAAATTTCGATTTGAATTTTTGATTTTCAGATTTAAGAAATGAAAATCCAAATCCCATCCAATCCAAATACGCTCGGATTGGATAAGATTTTTAAAGTTCGGATTCAGACTAATCAATTTAGATATTTCGGATTTTCGCTTAACTGCCTATAAGTTGAGATTAGGGGTGGGTATAATATCAGCCGAACCGTGAATTTTGATTTTTTGTTACGATTTTGGTGTTTCGATTTTCGGTTAAACCGGAAAACCGAAATTTTGGGTATGAGTCCAAAACTTATTACCCATCTGAAGCTCAATACCTATGTGAAGCCCTAACCAATTTTCATAAGACCCTTTTTCGTTTTCAAAGTTTTCACCGCGAACAAATTAGGAGGATATGTTTTTCGCTAAGGTATGAGAACTAGAACATGTTCAAATGGACTTTTTAAATACAAAAGTCACTCCTTTTTTTCTTTTTTCTGGGTCTTTCCATTCTCTTCTTTATCTTTTTCATGGAAAAAGGCTAAAGTCATGGCAAAAAAATGGTAGTAATGTGTTCGCCGGGAAAGATCATTTCTAGGAAGTTGTAAACTGTTATACTTAAAGATTTCTATCTCCAGACAACTTTCTGGTCAGTTTCTATTAAACAAACGTTGCTAAACTATTTACGTGTCCTTGTGTTCAACATAGCACTAATGAGGAGTTTGCATCTTGGAGGAAGAGTGAAGACAACTAGACGCACACTCTGTATTATAAAAATCTTGAACCCTTACTAACCGAAAAACTAAACCTAAAATAGTCGAACCGAACCTTGAAAGAATTACAACGCACCGTAAAAATATTTTGGTTTGATTTGGTTATTAATTTCAAAATCGAAAATCGATAAATTGAACCGTGCTTTTATAATAACCGACCGTATCGACCGACGCCTATCCCTAATTGAACTGTTTCTTCTTTTTACAAAAATGAACACCAAAATGAAATATTCATATTAAATTTCTTAAAAGGTTTTTCATTCTCACCACAATCATTCGAATACAATATTCAAGTAACGAAATCATCATAAAATAATGCAACAGAGACATTAATAAGATTGATAAGAATTAGCAATCGTAAAATTATATCCAAATGGAAAGTATTATTTCAATAATTTAGTAATTAATATTGAATATATGAGATAATTTCAAACGGATATATTATTTGCATATGAATAATGGATTACACATAAAGTATAAGTTTTTTGGATTTTCAAATATCCAAAATTTCGAAGCAGCAAATCCAACGTCCAATCCAAAATTCAAAAATTTTAAAAATTAAATTCAAAATTCAAACCAAAAATTAAAAAAGAATTAAATTTCCATTTGGATTTGGGATTTGGAATTTGGCTAAACTATGCCCGCCCCTAATTCTCTTGTTTGCGTCCTAATGCAACTTTTACCCCGTCTTTGAAGCGATTCCACAAAAGGTGGTTGGTATTTGCTTTGCTGCCATTTGCCTTTTCATTCAAGTTAATTAAGAGATGTATAAATAAGACGGCTTCCAACTCTTCCCCCAAAACCCCTCCAAAACCCTATTTTTCTTCTTCTTCTTCTTCTTCTCTCCAATGGGAACGCCAGAAACTTCTAGAGAACCTTGCCCAGATCGCATCCTCGACGATCTTGGTGGCGCGTTCGGCATGGGCGCTGTAGGCGGCTCCGCTTTCCACTTCATCAAAGGAATCTACAATTCACCCAAAGGCGAGCGGTTCATCGGCGGAACACAAGCGGTTCGAATGAACGCGCCAAGGATCGGCGGTAGCTTCGCTGTATGGGGCGGTTTATTCTCCGTGTTTGATTGTACCATGGTTTACGTCCGACAAAAGGAAGATCCTTGGAACTCTATTTTCGCGGGCGCCGCCACCGGTGGGTTTCTTCAGATGCGGCAAGGTGTACGTGCAGCGTCAAGATCCGCCATCTTCGGTGGGGTCCTCCTCGCGCTCATTGAAGGTGCTGGCATTATGTTGAATAAAGTTATGGTTCCTCCTCAGGAAGCCCCAATTTTTGTTGATGATCCTTTAGGGTTACCAGGTGGGGCCCAAGCCCATGTTCCGGGTAGTCAGGCCCCACAAGAATCGATGGCGTCATCTTCGTCTTCATCGTCGTGGTTTGGAGGGTTGTTTGGGCAAGGAAAGAAAGAGGAAGAGAAGAAGACTGGCGGAGGATCAAAGGTGGAGATTTTGGAGAGCTTTGATTCGCCTATACCTCCCACTTTTGAATTTAAGTGAAATTACAGATGATGTGATTCAAGCTAGGTAGCTGTTTTGGTTAGAATATTATGGGAATGATCTTACTTTTTAATGGAAACAATTTAAAGCACTGATCTTTGTTGTAGAATAAATGTATTTCACTTTAATTTATAGAAAGAGCTGCTTATTCTTACCTAATTGAATACATTAGTTTGCATGTCAATTTATTTTGTTTTGCTTACACTGTGTTCATAAGTATCACTAGCTTGAGGTCAGGGGAGGAAGGTCAGGGGCGAAGGGGGTTAGGAAGGTCAGGGGCGGAAGGGGTTCACCCAAACCCCCTTCGCCGTCAAGGGGATCAAATACTTTATAAGGTCATAAGTTCAATCAGAGGCGGATCTACCATGTAAAACATGGTTCATGTGAACCCGTGGTCCTCGGGTTAAAATATAGATATGATGTACATAATTTGACAAAAATAAATATATATATTTGGTGGAACCCATGGTCAAAGAGATGCAGTGGTGCATTAGTTTTGGTCTCTTATTTCTAATAGCCTAAGGTCAGGAGATCAAATCCCCTACCATCTTTTTTGTTTAATTTAAAAAAAAAAAGTAATAGTGCACCTATCCTTTGGAAATCTTAGACCCGCCTTTGGGTTTAACTCCCACTAAGCTACAATCATTTTTAACTTTTTTCTTTTTGAACCCTTTCGCAGAAATCCTAGGTCCGCCTTTGGGTTCAACTCCCACTAGGCTACAATCATTTTTAACTTTTTTCTTTTTGAACCCCTTCGCAGAGATCCAGCCTAGTGGGCAAACCCTGAAATTTGACTCATCTAAGCAATGCTTTTGGGCAACCACATGGTGCCTAAGAGTGGGCACCATTTGTATTATATACTGAAGTTTGTTTAGTATACTTGTGTCACTGAGAAAAGCAATTATGTATTGTTTCTTCTATATGCATACAACAACAGCAACCTCAGATTAGAGTACTTTTTCATTATATTCTGCTTCAAGTATGCTTCTTCTCCATTGCAATCCTGCCACTGCATGCCATAAGATAGATGATACATTAGCAAAAGGCGCATTTTGAGAGGGCATGTTTGCCATATGCCAATGCTAAAGTGGTCATGCGGTGAAGTCTGAACTCCGTGTTATCCTATATCACTCCTATATGACCAAGAAAATCTTGAAGATTTAGAGATCGAACTGGGAAGTTTTCATAAAAGGCAGGAAGATCAATAATATGACCTAAGAAATGCCTGTGGAAACATTCTCGAGAACAGATGGCCTTTTGCTTTGATAAGCAGAGCATATATTCCGTAACAGGGGATGTGGACCACAGCCAATCCGAGATACCTGAAACCAACTTCTCCATTTTAGGATATCTAAATTGTAAAGGAATCAAGAATGTCAACAGAGAAGGCATGTCTTTAGTCATTACCACAAAGGTGCCCATGGAGTGTTAAGTTCCAAGAAAGGATACGGCCACCTGCGCAACAGGGAACTTCAATTAACCCCAGAAAAAGAATGTCTTTTACATATGAACGTGTGTATGATGGGTACATATTTATTTACCAATTTAAGCAGCACGCGTGTAGAGTCCACTGGAAAACAACATAACAACAGCTCCACAGCACAAAATATGTGAGACCAAACCAAGTAAATTGCTGAAACACAAAACAGCCTTCTCCTTTTAGATTTTACAGGTTATTGACTACTTATAGCAAGCACTGTAAGGGTCTCCAAAAAGCTTGTTGGGGCAAGCATGGGCATACGAAAAACTGTTGCACTTACAAGATTGTTCAGGACTGAATCAAGAAGAAGAAAAATAGCATTTACCGAGTGCATGCATCCAATTAGCTGCCATGTCAACAAAAGTTAACAATTAGAGAAGTTTTTGAGTAAAATAGGATGCAATTCGAAAATGATTCGGACCACTTCCATTAAAAAAAATGTCCCTATACAAGAAGCTAAGAAAACGAAAAAGAATAACGCCTTCCACGTTTCAACTACGTGAATTCTTTCAACGACTAGGAAAACATCTCAATTTACATCAAAGATCATTGAACTTTAGAGTCTTCTGACAGAGCCAGATGTGCAAGTTTAACAATGGAACTCCATTATTTGCTGAAAGCGTGCAATCTTATTTTGTAGCCACAAGAGTATTTGCTGATTTCAGTATTAACTACAATAGCAAGTTGAATTCCTTTGCTTTGACTTTGTAAAATTACATATTTGAGCTTAGAAAGAAATGCATTCTTAATCACCATCATGGTCCCTCTCTCTCTTCTCTCTTCACCGTTTAAGAGAGATAAGCAACACTTGCAATGGATGATCAGAAATTCCAAAGGGAAATCACAAGCTTCTCAGATTTTTCTAATGGTGTATGCTAAATGTGTGCATAGTATTTCGATAGAAAGAAACAAGAGAGTCTTTGAGAAATCAAGTAGAAGATGGGAGCGTATTGCCTGGGAGATTGCATATATTTGCAGTGTTAGAGCCTCACCTAGAATAAACAATGTACTGCAAAAATATATGTTTGTGCTAGATCGCCTAGTTTCCGGTTTGGTTTTGTTTGTTTCTTAGCTTCTTTGGATAGCTAGCTATGTTGGCTAAGCTATGGAATTGTATTGCTACTTTGGTAATTAATAAAATTTGCAGTTACCAAAAAGAAGAGTCATTGACCTAATGTCGCTCATTTTATCGATAAGATTTTAAAAGGAACATGCAACTTGTTACCTAATAAAGGGCAGGCATCTTTGGATCATCTATTTATTTTGAGTTAGAGCTGTATTTTGAACGATACATTTGAGGTTGTAACTTGAGTTTTGCAGAGTCTGATAATGTTATGAGAACTATGGTATTTCATCTTTATGATGTTGTTTCAGGAAATAAATAGAAACTTGTTACTATGGAGTTAAATCATTAAAAAGTTGGTATTCAGAATGCAACAATAGTGTAAATTCTTAGATGGTTAGGAGGTAAGCTTGCAATTAGTTAGTAACTATGCTCAGTGTTCTAAGATGACAACAAATATGTTCCTCAACAAATATTGTGCTCATCTAAAGTTCCAAGCTTTCTGATCATGCAAATACCATGATCATAGCTGAGTTCACCTGTTCCCTCCCTGTTTCGCTCCCCTCTTTTCCCCCATCTTTTTCTGGATTAATGGTTGGCATGAATTAGAAGCGACTATCGATCCACGCCCTATTTGAGTTTTCTGTAAAAGCTTTGTGTAACAGCTGACGATATCACTCTCCTTTGAGAAATAACCATGAATTGGTGCATAATATTCTAGACTGTCCTAGAAGGAACACGTGAAATGACTAATACTTTGATCATAATAAACTAAGTTTATAGTGAACTTTTGACATGGAAAGATGCATAACATAACCTTGCTACAAACTTGAACTAAAAGATTTTCTTTAACATTCTAAAGGGACTGCAGTGAAAGCTAAACATGATACATATCATGCAACATTCAAATAAATTAAAGATGACTCACCAGGGTGAGCTTAAAATTTTCGCCAGTCATAAATGGGAGCAAAAGACACCAAAAGACAATATCTGTCAGCATAACAGCACCTGCACTAGTCTATGAAAAGAAAAAACTTGTGTCAAATTTCTAACAGTAAACTCATGTGAGTTGATCAATTTAAAAACAGCTTTTAGCTATTTGGATTATCGTGACAGATTAGCCAAATAGATCATAGATAATTTAGGAAGTATTATATTATTTTAATTCAATTAAGCAGTTGTTATTGCAATTAGGGTAACAAAGTTGTTTCAGACCATCCGCCAAACAATATTCACAAGAAAAATCCTGCCTTTGTAACTTGCTAAACTTAGGAATTCATACAAGTTTCATTGCAGCTATCCCACACTTTCAATAAGTGTATGCTCCCCAGGACCTTGGGAATTTGTGAAAATATCCAAATATGATAGTAATTTCTAACGCTAACCTGATAAATAATTTGCATAATGTTTTCCCAAAATCCAAGTCTTTGGTCAGAGGATGTCCCATAGCTACTATTCTCTTGAGCAGCTGTTTTAAGAAATTTCTCTCTCTCCACGCGCCGGGAGAGGGGGTTTCTTGTATACAACCAGCATCCCCGCGCCGATATAATGGTTCCCAGCTGCAATGAAATGCAAGCACATATTAGGGTCAGCCGCAATTTAACTCACTAAAAATTGAGCTGCAAGATGTTATGTGTCCATACAGCAAAATAGACCCCAACCAAAGCAAACGTCCACCTGGAAATTAAGCAATTAATTAGAATAGAATATCAGATCAGTTAAGTTTTATGGAGAGAATTAGGAATTAAGTACTGTGTGTAGAAGAAGAAGACGAAGAAGCCAAAGTTGGAAAGAGTCTGATAAAGCAAGAAGGACATGGAAAGAAAGGCGAAAGCTCTGAAGAAGAGAAGCCAAAGAGGATGGAGATTTCGCCAACAGGGGACCCACAGATGAGTAGGATACTCGGTGTCCTTTCGCCTATTGATGAGCCTCAAAGCGAGTACAGTTGGGATGATGAAGATTAGAGCACACATGGCAACTTGCCATTGAAGCCAGTACTCTAACCCCAAGCTTGACATATATCACTGACAATATTATGAGAGCAGGTTACTAGCTGAGCTACTGGATTGAATTTTCTCACTGCAATACTTGAGAGGCTATGGAATTGGAGATAGGAGGAGGAGGAGTTGCTACTTTGGAAATTTCAGTTTGGTAGACGCATATTGAATACCGAATACTCAAAAACGGTGGTGGGTCCTTGTCATTTCTGGATTGTTTTTCAAGACGAGAAAAAGGGGGGCCAACATGGTTTCTTTAATTATATATTTTTTATATCTCCTCGTCTGGTCACGTTACAATAACTTTAGTAAAAATAGACACATATAAAAATAGTAATTTAAATCTACAAAACTATTACTCCATCAAACTCCTTCATTTTACCTGTCAATTTAGACATATAATCTTTAAAATATACACAAAAATCGTTATATTTATAAATTAGCGTAAAAAGTATAAGTCACAATAATGAATAAGTCAAAATTTTCAAAAAGCATATGAAAAGATCACAGTTAAAAAAAAAACTATCGATATTCAAACGATTCCACATAAATTAGGACATATGGACTACTTTACTTGTCTTGTTTTATATAATAATAAGTAAAATATAATTAAAATAAAGTTTAAGATAATAATCTTTATATATTTATACATTACTAATAATATTGAAGTTTGGTGAAAAGTTAAGTAATTTGATAGAAATACTTATCACAAAATAAAGTATAAAATTTGAATAGTTATTTGGATTTGAAGCCTTAAAGTTGATGGTCTCTCCGTTAAAGCATATTTCACCTACTAATCGCAGTAAGCCATGCGATGCCCTGGCCCAAATTCAAGACCGAAAAATAAAACATACCATTAAAAAGAATAATTTGTATTATGTTTTTAAGTTTTTACCAAATATTTTTTTTCTCCAGATAAAAAACAATAGTGTATACTCACGATATAACCAAGATAATTTCAAATCCACCAGCACTTTTTTAGTTTTGTATCCCTTGTGAATCCAAATTGATATACCATGTGTCATATTTAAGAGATTGACTTAGAACTCGTATCAACACAACAAAGAAGCAAATCAAATTCCCTTATGTTTGAACTTACGTGGCTTTTGTTATTCTGATTCCTACCTTTAAGATGCAAAGTTCTATTTCTATTTAGAGGTAAGATTAATGTGGACATCTAGCGAACATAATCAATATAATTTGGGGTTCATATTTTTACTTAAAGGTAACAATATCCCATATATTTATGATCAAAATATCTTGTTGATGTTGTATAAATCTTCGCTTTTGGACATTTGTTCCTTTGCTACATGATAGACAAATGTATCAGTTTTAATTTAAACTCCAAAAAGTTCAAAATCTAACGACATATATATATATATATATATATATATATATGAAGACCGATGAGTAGGAGTTTGGATGCTTACATATTTTTCTTGAATTTGTAAAGGTAAAAGGTACATATAAGTTATAGTACTTCCAAAATTCTAACTATTGAATCAAACATTTTGGTTAAAATGTAACCATGACTTCATTTGAAGACTTAAGAAAGCCCAAAATGTTAGTATTTAAGAAATGCCAGAGGGCATCTACTGTGTATAAGGTTGATGTAGGGTGAGAAGGGATAGTAGAAAGATAAGTGTACTATCTCCTATAAGAAACACATAGGATTTAAAAGTAGTATCATTAACTCAACACCCACAAAATTGATTAAGTAAAAGATAACAACTTTAAGGACAATAGTTTTGAAAACTTAGAATGTGCGGAGGACAAAATCTTTGGGTTGTCCCTTATTAATAAAGGAAATAATATAACGAAGTAATCAATAATATTGCACTTGTAGATTAGAGTGGGGAAGGAACTAAAATTAATCAATAATATTGCACTTGTAGATTAAAGTGGGAGAGGAACTAACTTATCTGGATACAGTAATGAAGTAACCAGTGACGCGGTCGGAACTAAATAATTAATTTTAAGAATCTGTTGATTAATTGTCTCAGTTACTGCAGTAAAAGATCAAAAGAAGTTGCTGGATTGTTTCCTGTTTTTAGCCATTTTTCAGTAGTGTTAACTTAGTTGCTGATTTTTAGGGCTTTGTTTAGATTTTTAGGAGTTTGTTGATCATGGAATCATGTGCAAAGTAGTTGCTTAAATCCAGGCTCTAGTTGTTGAATTTTTTCTGTATTTAAACACCATTTCAGTTCAATGAAATCATCATCTTTCCAGCAACAAATATTTCTTCTATTCTTCTTGCCTTTATTTATGTTTTTAGAGTTGTAGTTAGCTTTAAAAACTCCAACAAAGTGGTATCAGAGCACTCTTCTTGAGGGACTTGTAATTGAGGGAAATACATCTTTTTTTTGCTTCTATGGATTCAGAAACTCCTTTCACTCACTAGCACCACCTGTCTTCAAAGGTGAAGGCTATCAGATCTGGACAGCAAGAATGGAGGCACATATGGAGGCAAATGATCTTTGGGAAGCTGTTGAGGAGGACTACGAAGTTCCTCCCTTGCCTGCAAACTCCACCATGGCGCAGATAAAGAATCAAAAGGAGAAGAAAATAGGAAAATCAAAGGCTAGAGCGACGTTATTTGCTGCAGTCTCATCTGAAATCTTTGTCAGGATTATGACAATGAAATCAACATTTGAGGTCTGGAATTTCCTAAAGAAGGAATATGAAGGAGATGAACGGATCAAAAGAATGCGTGTTCTCAACCTAATCAGAGAATTTGAAATTCAAAAGATGAAGGATTCAGAGACAATCAGAGAGTATTCTGATAGATTACTCAACATTGCCAACAATGTAAGATTACTTGGCTCTGAATTTCCTGATTCTAGATTGGTTGAAAAAATTCTCGTAACAGTCCTTGAAAGGTTTGAAGCAACCATTTCCTCGCTGGAAAATTCCAAGGATCTGTCAAAAGTTAGTTTAGCAAAACTATTGAATTCTTTGCAGGCACAAGAACAGAGAAGGCTTATGAGGTCTGAAGGGTCTGTCGAGGGTGCACTACCTGCAAAAGTTCATTCAAACCAAAGAGACAAAGGAAAGAAAAAGTGGAACAAGAAGGAAAACTCAGGTTTTGATTCTCCTAGGTTCAATAAGGGAACAAAACATGATTTTCCTCCTTGCAAGCATTGTGGAAAGATGGGTCATCCACCGTTCAAATGCTGGAGAAGACCATATCAGCAGTGGGAAAAATCTAAGAAGATGGGACATCATCAAAAGATTTGCAAGAACTACACTCAGCAAAATAATGCTGCACAGGTTGCAAATCAGGAAGATGAGGAGCAACTCTTTGTAGCAACCTGTTGTGCAACTAGCAGCTCAAGTGACAAGTGGCTTATTGACAGTGGTTGCACAAATCACATGACATTTGATCGTGATCTCTTCAAGGAGTTGGATACTTCAGTGATTTCCAAAGTACAAGTTGGCAACGGAGAATATCTTCCTGCTGAAGGCAAAGGTACTGTGGCAATAAAAAGCTCTTCAGGTACAAAACTAATCAAAGACGTGTTTTTTGTACCTAATTTAAGTCATAGTCTGTTAAGTGTTGGCCAGCTGCTTGAGAATGGTTTCAAACTTCTCTTTGAAATCAATTATGTCAAATAAAAGATGCGGAAGGTAATAACCTATTCAAAGTAATGATGAAGGGAAAGAGCTTTACATTGGATCCTTTAGATCATGAGCAAAAAGCTTATTCTGCAATTAAGATCAATGCAGAAGTTTGGAACAAAAGTCTTGGACATTTCAACCATGCTGCTCTAATGAACCTACAGAGAAAAGATCTGGTTCGGGGGTTGCCTAACCTTGAAGCTGAAATACCAGATTGCAAAACTTGTCGATTTGGAAAGCAAACAAGGCTTCCTTTCAAGAAAGCAACCTGGAGAGCCACCGAGAAACTAAAATTAATCCACACAGATCTGGCTGGTCCCCACAGAACTCCTTCACTCAAAGGGAGTAAGTATTACATAGTTTTTGTTGATGACTATACGAGAATGTGCTGGATTTTCTTTCTCAGATTCAAGTCAGAGGTTGCCGCTATCTTTTGGAAATTCAAGCAGTGGATCGAAACTCGAAGTGGCTGTAAGATTCAATCTTTAAGGTCTGACAATGGCAAGGAGTACACATCTGCTCAATTCAATGTGTTCTGTGAAGAAGCCGAGATTGAACACCAACCCACTGCTCCATATACTCCACAACAAAATGGAGTTAGTGAGAGGAAGAATCGTACCATAATGGAGATGGCTAGATCTTTGTTGTACGAGAAGTGTTTGCCAAAAGAGTACTGGGCAGGAGCTGCACATGCCTCAGTCTTTCTAATCAACAGGCTTCCAATAAAAGCATTAGAAGGAAAGACACCATTTGAAGTCTGGTATGGTTATAAACCTTCTTTAAAAAATTTCAAAGTGTTTGGATGCTTGTGCTTTACTTATGTGCCACAGACTAAAAGAGATAAGCTGGAAAAAAAGGCGGAAGCTGGAATACTTGTGAACAACACTGTTTCTAAGGCTTACAGAGTTTTCCAACCTCATACAAGGAAAATTCTGATAAGTAGAGATGTGCATTTCATAGAGGAGGAGCAATGGAACTGGAAAGAAGCACAACCAATATTAATTCCAGATTAAAGTACACCGCTCTAACTAAAAGAAGATGAATTGGTGGATGATGTTCTAGTAAGAGGCACGAGATCACTCTCTGATATTTATCAGAGATGCAATATGGCTGTTTTTGAGCCGACAATTTTCGGGGAAGCAGAAAAAGATCCAAAATGGAAAGCTGCAATGAAGGAAGAATTCATCATGATTGATAAGAATCAGACCTGGAAACTCGTGAAAAGGCCCGAAGACAGGAAAGTTATAGGAGTGAAGTGGATTTTTAGAACCAAGCTGAATGCAGATGGCTCTATCAACAAGCACAAAGCCAGGCTTGTTGTAAAAAGGGTATGCTCAAGTTTTTGGTATTGATTTTTCTGATACATTTTCTCCTGTTGCTAGATTAGAAACCATCAGATTAGTGTTGGCTATAGCTGCACAAAAGGGTTGGAAAGTGTTCCAGTTGGACGTTAAATATGCATTCTTGAGTGGCTTTCTTGAGAAGGAAATTTATGTTGAGAAACCGGAAGGATTTGCTGTCAAAGGGCATGAAGATGAAGTGTATCAGCTCAAGAAAGCTTTGTATGGACTAAAGCAGGCGCCCAAAGCTTGGTACAACAGAATTGATGAGCATTTGTTGCAACTCAGTTTCAAAAAAAGCCTTACCGAAGCTACTCTCTACATTAAAGGTGATGAAATAAATTTTATTGTTATATCACTATATGTAGATGACCTGCTGGTTACAGGAAGCAATGATGAACTTATTAAGAAATTTAAAGAAGATATGCAACATACTTTCGAGATGACAGACTTGGGAGAAATGATTTATTTTCTAGGAATAAAAATCAAGCAAGAGCAAAATGAAGTGTTCATCTGTCAAAAGAAGTATGCAAAAGACATTCTGAAAAAGTTCAGAATGGAAAATTTCAAAGAGACAACTACTCCAATGTGTCAAAAGGAGAAGCTGAGCAAGAATGATGAAGATGAAAAAGTGGATGAGACTCTTTACAGAAGTATGGTTGGATGTCTCATGTATCTTACAACAACTAGACCCGACATTTTATATGCTGTAAATCTTCTATCTAGATTCACTAGTTGTGCAACTAACACTCATTTTAGAGCAGCTAAAAGGGTGATAAGATATGTTAAGGGAACACTGAATTTTGGAATCAAGTTCTATGCACATCAGAAGTGCGTTTTGCAGGGGTATTCTGATAGTGACTGGGCTGGTTCTTCTGATGACATGAAGAGAACTTCTGGTTATTGTTTTAATATTTGTTCAGGGGTATTTTCTTGGTGTTCTAAAAAGCAGGAGATTGTTGCACAATCAAAGGCTGAAGCTGAGTTCATTGTAGCAACATCTGCTGCAAATCAAGCCTTATGGCTTAGAAAAATGCTGCTTGATCTCAATTTAAAGCAAGAAAAGTGCACAGAGGTGTTTGTGGATAATCAAGCAGCTATTACTATCTTAAGTAATCCTGTTTTCCATGGAAAAAACAAGTATTTCAATATTAAATTATTCTTTCTCAGAGACACGCAGAAAGAAGGATCTGTTAGGTTAAAGTATTGCAAGACGGATCTTCAACTGGCAGATATGTTTACCAAAGCCTTGCCAAGGAGAAGATTTGAATTTCTCAGAGAGAGGCTTGGAATTTGCATCAACTGAAGCAAGGAGGAGTTTTGATTAATTGCCTCAGTTAAAGCAGTAAAAGATCAAAAGAAGTTGCTGGATTGTTTCCTGTTATTTAGCTATTTTTCAGTAGTGTTAACTTAGTTGCAGATTTTTAGGAGTTTGTTCAGATTTTTAGGAGTTTGTTGATCATAGAATCATGTGCAAAGTAGTTGCTTAAATCTAGGCTCTAGTTGTTGAATTTTTTCTATATTTAAACACCATTTCAGTTCAATGAAATCATCATCTTTACAGCAGCAAATATTTCTTCTATTCTTCTTGCCTTTATTTCTGTTTCTAGAGTTGTAGTTTAGCTTAAAAAACTCCAACAGAATCAACAAATCAAAAGTGAAAATGCATATCACTTAACAATGGTTAAATTGTCAATTAAAAGATACGTTATTTTCTATTTCTTGTTCACAAATTTGCTTCCAGAGAAGTAATAAATTCCTTCATTAGTACTTTTAGTTTCTTCTTTGTGACCCATGGTACATTGGTGAGTGGTTAGATTTTTCCATATTATGTTCAGAACCAGAGTTATACTGTGTATTGCCAATTTACAACAAGATGATTGTTGAGTCTAGCAAATTGCAAATTTTTCTTGTCCAATCCGGATTTCTTTGCCTGTGGCTACTTTCGTTATAATATAATGGAAAGTCTTTTAAACATATGATTGTGGTAGTGGACAACATATCAAGAACCCATGGATAGGCATTAAAACCGACTGCCACTTAGGATATGTTAGGTGCACCTTTGCCTTGTCCTTAGGATTCAATAATAGCTCTGGCAACTTGGAAACAACCAGAAAGAAGTAATGGTCCATATTAAACTCCAAACCTTTCAGTCCACAACAAATTATCAGATCTCTTACCTGCTGTTCGGATGGTTATTTCCCGCAGTTTTTATCACGCTATATACGCCCCTGGCGCCGCATATGACCTTACTAAACTTCATAGAGCATCTGTGTAACATTTCGCGTTAAAGTTTCGTCGTAAGTTAATCGATATAGACTCGGCTAATTATAAGCATTATGCTATTTATAACAAGTTATAAGTAAGTGTCGTGAAGGTTAGAGGGTAAACTAATCAAACAAAATGAGTTTCATTGAAGGTTGTCAATTTGGGATAAAATACGGTCTAAGCTATAATACCCAGTATTTATGGACTAGTGCCATACAAGGTACCACATGACCATAATAGTAAGGTATATAAAGTGTATTAAAAGTGATTAGTATTTTAAGTAATTTGAGATGATTCTTAANCCCCCCCCCCCAACCCAACGTGGCATCAAGTAAAATATGGATAAAAAACCAAACAATGACTCTTGGTCTATGTAACTAGGTGGCTTATTTAGGGAATTTTGTGGCTAAGTCATCACATAAGTAGGGCCCACACCCACGAAGATAAAAGACCTCTCTAATTCACTAAGGAAGATGGTTGTCTCTAAAAAGTAAAGGATGAGATCTTCTCTTCAACAAAGTAATGGATGTAGAATTAAAGATGAATCTTCAACAAAGTAACAAATGATATCTTCAACAAAGTAATGGATGTAGCTTCAACAAGAATTTTTATGAACCCCTATAGTGTAATAGCAACGTGACTTACAATTCTAAGGGAGTCTGGTATAACATTTCTCAAGAATATCATATGGATTTTTTCTTACCTTGATCTTGCTGCTACGTGTTTTGTCACGATAGTCTTGTATTAAAGGGATTGTCAAGAGAATCAGCTCAGGTATGTTAAGATTATCCCTTCTTTCCTTTTGGCATGATTCATACGATACATATGAAATGAGCAAACACATATTTTTCATAAATACCTCTATTCATAGAAACACTAGGGGTGCCTATGTTCTTGATTCCCCATGTGTCTTATTATTACATCTTCTGTTCATGGGTTTCAGAAAAATATGTAGTTGATAAAGTTTATCCGAAGGCATATTAATCTTATGACATTCCGAGAAATCTTATTAACGTACTTCATATGCATCTCATTCATTTATACATGTACATTGGCCCATGACCAGATGACGTTATATACGAGTATATTATATGTATATGGAAAAAGGTTACAATGTTACATACGCACCATCACCTGAACCGTTGGTATACGTTGATGATTTCGCCCACAAAGGCCGACATGATATGATAGGATGTCCTCAGAGGCTTGATGATGTTATGTACACCTATACCTATGCATGATACAATATTTATACGCATATGCATGACATTAGAAATGTTTCAGGATTCACAAATTTATTTAGACTTACAGGTAGAATTCTTTACTCCACGTTTTCTTTATGTCTTTTATGTACTGATTTTCATGCCTTACATATTCAGTACATTATTCGTACTTGTTACATCCCGTACCTTAGCATTAGGATGTGCCGTAATAAACCCATATGAGCTCGAATGGATTAAGACCCCGTATGTTTAACAACCTTAATACCGTCATATACATATTGATATGGTATTTTGAGTGAAGTATTTTTGTAAACAACTTGAAAATTATGATTTTTATATCGTTTGTAATATTACTACTTTCGAATATGCTTTAAATTTTACACATATATAATATGGGAAATTTACGAGGTTTTCTTTATTATAAAGATAGAATTATTTTCTCACAAGAAAAGAAGGTTATCTTTTTACGAGTATAAGAATGAAGCGTACGAAAAATTTATACTCTTTTTATGAGATTATAAAATTTAGAAGTTGATAATACATACATACATACACACACACATATATATATATATATATATATATATATATATATATATATATATATATATATATATATATATATATATATATATATATATATATAAAGTGTATTAAAAATAAGTAGAATTTTAAATAATTTGAGATAATTTTTAATTACGTGAGTAATTGGTTAATTATCGAGTAACGTATCATTACATAATTAATTAATAAGTTAGGGGATAAAATTAAAGAGCCCACCCCACGTGGCAGCCCCATTTTAATTTAGGATAACTCATTAGTCATTTATTACATGTGTCACGTTAAGGATTTTGGGTGACGTTCCCTAGTGAAATTTTTATACATGGATTTGTGTTTTAACAGTTTTGCATCTTCATGTGCCCAGTTACAGAGTGATAAATAGTGGCAATTATTTCAAAATTTGGAACCATGGGTTTCCTGTGGAACACCCACCCTTGGTGACTTGCTGACGAGGATGGCATGCTCTGTTGATACAAATGGGAGCTATTAAGGACATGCCAGACTATGTCCTTTAGATTATTATTCAAAATATTTGGTTTGAGTTTTTATGCTGCCATATTTCTCTTAGGAAAATGCATAAAACCTTTAGCCTGTGAGACTAAAATGGTGCTAACTAATCGTCATCACTTCATGAATGTGTGTGTCTTTGTGAACCTTTGAGGATAGTGTACTCCCACAAGGTAGAGTGGTTGTTTCCGATAGAGAATCTGCTCAGGTATGTTAAGCCAATCCCTTCTTTCTTTTTGGCATGGTCCATATGATGCAAACAAAACAAAAAAATATACAACTTCCACAAACGACTCTATTCGTAGATGTTGGCCCAAGTAAAGGTTGGTTTTGAAGACTGACAAAGGAACTCAAGCATGAACCAGGTCCATCCCTTGTATGCATAGAAACGGGCAGATTCGAGCATGTGGGATGCATGTGAACGAGATATGCTTAAATTGATGTATTTTATATCTCCTGATCGAAAAGGTTTCATAATTGATAAAGAGAAGGACTCCTTAATCAAAGAGAACACTATTCAAGATAGGGAAGGAGTTAGAAGTTGAAATCAACTAGAACTCTTCCAACAAGGAAGAGTAGCATCAGAATTCTAGTTAATCTTTATTTACTAACTCTATAAATATTAGTGTTGTTCTCTTTTATAGGTGTTGCACAAACACAGAAGTTAAACGTGAATTGAGAGCAAAATAGCAAGGCAATTTTGCAAGCAGTTCGTGTATGATTCAAGTGTGCAAACCTGAAGCTACATGAACCAGATAGAAGAATCAGCTCCAAGTGTCTGTCTTTTATTCTAGTTCAATTGTAGTAGGTGTTTTCATATTGTACCTTTCAGCTTTATCTAGAAGCAATTTCAATAGGTACTGAGTGTTCAAGTTAGAGTTAACTTGAAGCCTATCGCAAATAGCTAGAGGCTAGTTTGCCACAAAGGGTTAGAGTTAATTCTTAGGTTTACAAAAGAGTTTATTTTGTAAATGCTGTTTGGCTCATTGATTTAGTGAAGAGTTTGGGAAAATCCTACTGGGAAGTAGGTCGTGGTTTTTTCCCCTTTTGAGCTAGGTGTTTTCCACATAAAATTTTTGTGTTCTTTAAATTCCGCATTTATTATTCCGCAAACTGTAGGAGTTGGAACACATAGAAGAACCTGGTCCTTCTATAACTATTGCACGTGAAAATTGGTCACCACACAACTCACCCCCTCTTGTGTTGTATTGACGTAGATAAACATCAATCGATATCAGAGCAGGTTATCCTTGAAGAGGCTAACACCTTAGGAAAAGATCAAGATGAGTGCACCACCTGGAAACTTGGAAGGACAATAAACTGCTAGAACACCACTCTTCAATGGCCAGTACTACTCCTGGTGGAAGAACATGATGAAGGATCACTTAATTGGAGAAGACCATGAACAATCAGACATAATCACTGACGGTCCTTTGGCCACCATGACGAAAACTGCTGAAGGAGTAGATGTGCCAAATACAAAAGCTGACTGCACTGCTGAAGACTTAAGAAAATGGGAAAAGAATGCCAAGGCCAAAAAGTGGCTTGTGTGTGGACTTGGTCCGGATGAGTACAACAGAATTCAAAGCTGCACCACTGCCAAGGAAATTTGAGACACTTTGCAAGTGGCTCATGAAGGAACTGCACAAGTGAAAAGATCCAGAGGTACATTACTATATTCTCAATATAAGAATTTCTCTATGAAGGAAGGAGAGACCATCCAAGAGATGTACACTAGGTTCACTATTCTGACAAATGAACTAAAATCTCTTAGAAGGACTATCCTTGAAGAAGACAAGGTTGAAAATATCTTGACAAGGGTTCTGCCAATCTCTTGTGAGAGTAAGATCACTTCTATTCAGGAATCCAAGAACATGGCAACCCTCAGATTGGATGAGCTAATTGGAAATCTCACTGCCTATGAACTTAGAAGGCATACAATGAAGATGGATGCTCCTAAGAAGGAAAGAAGTCTGGCACTGAGAATCACTGAGGGAACAGATCTGGCGGAAGATGAAATGGCTATGATCACCAAGGAATTCAGTAACTATCTCATTAAGAAAAAGGGCATCTTAAGAGGTGGAAACTACAACAAGGCAAAGACACCAGAAAAACCCACAACAAGGGATGCTACAAATGTGGAAAAACTGATCATCACATCAAGAACTATCCTCAGTGGGAAGTTGAATGAAAAAGGAAAAGATCTGAACGAAGGAACCGGTTCATCCCAAGAAAAACACAACATTAACAAAAGCTATGGTTGCTGCTTGGGGAGAAAGTTCAGATGAAGAATCAGATGATGAAGATGGATATGAGCAAGCACTCATGGCAATTGGTGAATCAGATGAGGAATCAGAGGTTCAAGTGAAAGGGAGTAGTCAAATATGCACAGATAGTGACTGCTCAAAGCATATCATAGGTAGCAAGAACCAGTTCCTTTCACTTGAGGACCTCAAAGGAGGTAATGTCTCCTTTGGAAATAGGAAGAAATGTGAGATCATTGGGGTTGGAAAGGTAGGTAAGACTGATTCTCACTCTATTGAGAATGTCTACATGATATATGGCCTAAAATACAGCCTAATCAGTGTATCACAATTGTGTGATAGAGGTAACTTGGTAGCATTCACCACTACCAAATCTTTTGTGATAAATCTTACCACTGACAAGATTGTTTTGCAGGGAAAAAGAGTAAACAATATTTACGTTGTAGATCATTTCCACACTTTCAAAAAATAAACTCACTTGCTTAAGCGTGTTGGATAATGATCCCCCCTTTTGCACAAAAGACTTAGACATGTCAGTCTAAGTCAACTCAACAAACTAGTATCCAAGGACTTGGTGATAGGACTGCCTAATATTATGTTCAAGGAAGACAAAGTTTGTGAGGCCTGTGCAAAGGGGAAGCAGGTAGGATCCTCTTTCAAAAGCAAGAAAATGGTAAGTACCACCAGAACGATGGAACTGGTCCATATGGATCTTTGTGGACCAATGGGAACTCTGAGAAGATGTGGTAAGAGATATGTTATGGTGCTTGTTGATGATTACTCTAGGTTTACTTGGACACCGTTTCTGACATCTAAAAATGAAGCATTCGACATGTTCATTTCCCTTATTATAAAAACTCAAAAACAACTAGGTAATCAACTTGCATCAATTAGGTCTGATCATGGTACTGAATTTGAAAATGCTAAATTTGCTGAATTTTGTGATGTGCATGGCATAGATCATAACTTTTCTGTACCTAGGACTCCACAACAAAATGGTGTAGTTGAAAGAAAGAATAGGACATTGGAAGAAAAGGCTAGGACTATGCTTCTTTCTAGTAACTGCCTCATAGTTTCTGAGAAGAAGCTGTGAACACTGCATGTTACATCATAAATAGGTGCATGACCAGACCTCTTGTTGAGAAGACTCCCTATGAATTACTTAAAGAGAGAGAGAGTCAAATATATCCCATCTTAGGGCATTTGGATGCAAGTGCTTTGTGCACAATAATGGCAAAGATTCCCTAGGTAAGTATGATCCCAGAAGTGATGAGGGAGTATTCTTCACATAGTAAAGCTTATAAGATATATAACAAAAAAACTATGTGTGTAGAAGAAAGTGTTCATGTAGTTTTTGATGAGTTAACATTCTTTATGAGAGACAGGAACATGAAGATGAAGCAATTGGGCTGGTAAGAAATTTAAATGAAATCACAGCCAGACTGAAGCTGCACCAGAAGAAGGAACATGCGATGGAACAAGTTTTTCTACTCAGGGCAACCTGACAGGGGGAACTGAATAAAGAGGAACTGAATCTCAAACCTCGATGGAACCTGTCCATGAACATGTTCCACAACAACAAAGCATTGAAATAACATCAAGGGGAAACCAGTTGGTTGTGAAATCTTACAAGTATCAAAGTTCTCACCCCATTGAGAATATAATCACTGAACCAACCTCCGGAATCAAAACTAGATCTTTATTAAAGAATCTTTGTGATTTTGATGCTTTCTTATCTCCTGTTCAATCTAGAAATGTTGCTGAGGCGTTGCAGGATGCAGACTGGGTAAATGCAATGTAATGCAAGGTGAACTCAACCAATTCGAAAGGAGTCGAGTTTGGCATCTAGTACCAAGACCCAAGGACATATAAGTAATTAACACAAAATGGATCTTCAGAAACAAAAGCCTTAAGTAAAAATCACTTTGAGAGGAACAGGTTGGAATTAGGGATGATTAAGATCACCTAAAAGGACCAGTTCAAAGTTAAACGAAAAAAAAAAATTATTTGAAAAAAATTATTGGTTAGAAAGTTTATTCTATATATAATTAGATTAAATCTTTCTTAGTCTCATACTTTCAACAGTATACTCCTGTGCCATGTGCTAAAATGACTCATTAATCTCTAATGATATTTTCTCTATTTTGGCAAATTTAGACTTACACAAGAGAATTTTCAGTGAAGAACCTGGTTCATCAAGATAAATAGGTATGTTTTCTACACTCTGCATAATTTGAGATAATTAAATTTAGATCATGAGAAGATTCCTACCTAATTCCAAACTTCTTTTGGACTTATCTGTTACAAGTGAACCAGTTCTGTTCAAAAGAGTCTCAACTGAATTGAAGTACCTAGATTCTAGGATACACTCCAACTTCTCTTCAAAACTGAATTTCAGTTGGATTAGACTTCTAAGAGTCTGAAAAGATGTAGTTACCCCATCAATTATTCCTCTGTATATTGATCAACTTTAGTGTATTCCTTACTTCATCTCTCTCAAGCCGTCAAACAAAAAAAACTCTCATTCTTCTTTCATCTTCCAAACACAATCTAATTCTCTTCTCTTTCATATCCTAGCCTAGATATGTCGAACACCTATGAAAATCCTTCATCACCACCACAGGAAACCACTTCCACACCTTCTACCACTCCTTCAACGACACTAATCTCTAAGAAAAGTAGAGTAAAGATGATGGCTCGTAAGATTGTCGCTGAAGGAGAACAAATCAAGAAAATAAACAAGAAATTGAAAGCATACATGGAGAATAATCCCAGAAATCTGAAGATTCATTTAAGTCTGCTACTAAGGGGGAATAAAATAGGTATTCCAAAACTGAACAAGTATCTTCTGATTCTAAAGTTACTCTTGAGACAATTTCTGAAGTTGTTGCAAATTTGGAGAAAAGATTTGTACTGGTAGGATCTATAGCAGGTGTTGCCACTACAGAATCTGGAGAAGTTGGTGGTAAAAATAAAAGGGTAAAAGAAAATGTCACGACCCAAACTGGAGGGTCATGACTAGCACCCGGGCCATACTTGCCGAGCACCAACGAACATTTTATCTAATCTTCATTATTATATTTAAGGGCTGACGAAAACAATATAAATGGCAGATATGGATCATGAACAATCAACAATGAAAGATAAGAGCATGAACATACATCACATGGGATGACAAGACTGCTAAGAAACTACATATAAGATACGAGCTACAACACTGCCATGAAAGACTATACAACAAAAATTGGCCAACAAGGCACACCAAACTATACATGAGTCGATACCTATCTATGAGCTTATAAAGGGGAATAAGTGATGCAACATTGCCGGAACAGGGCCCCGAAATACCCATAATATCTATAACAAAAATTCATACCAAGAGCACGGCAAGTCCGAAGAAGGGATCTCGCCAACAACCGCTGAATTGGGAAGCCTACTGTGGTGGAGGATCTGTGTCTAACTGTTTATCAGGACGTGCAGCACGACATGCAGCGTCCAAAAATAAAGAGGATGTCAGTACGAATAAAGTACTGAGTATGTAAGGCAGGAAAACATAAGTAAGAACAGTAATGTAAACAAGGATATAGAATATACAACCTGTAACATCTGGGTACCTCTGAGGGCTACTGACATGAAATGCATGATACATACATACATATACATAAACTTTACGTCTCTGTGGGCATCATCATCATCATCATCATATCATACCCGGCCGTAATAGGCTCGGTAAAACATACCCGGCCACGTGGAGCTCGGTAAAACCCAACTGATATATGGTTGCACAATAGGTGCCGTACCCGATCGACTATAGCGCGACTCGGTAGAGTAAAATAGATACATATATATAATGCATGTAGGACTTAGTTGAATCATATTTTGAACCTTTCGGAGTGACGTAAGATCGATATTCTCCGTACACGTTATTAGGACTAACTCTTCATCAAGAATTTTATAAGAATCATGAAGTACCAACAACATTGATAACATAAGAATAAGAGAAGCAACCTCAACATCAATTAATATATAAGAAGGGAAACAATGTAAGTACTGCTAGCTCCTAAGAGTAGAGTATCTTTGGAAGCTCGTCCATTGCATTAAGTACAATCGGAGTCGTGCAAAAGAAGGAAAGGGATAGCCTCCCATACCTTGTATATATACTTCCCAACCTCAAGCTATGCAAACGTCATGACTCCTTAATCTACAATAAGAGAAACGACACTATCGTTATTGTTTAAGCGTCGTAACTATTATGTATCGACCATAACATATTTTACGATGAAACGGACATCACCTCCCCTATACATATGACTTCACACAAGTCAAAATGATCAGCAAACATCCCAAACAATATCAATAATCATATTGAGCCTCCCAAAATAGTCCACCAACCAACAACATTACTATCAAGCCTTTCGATATATATATTTCACAAGTTCTAGCTTCAATGACTTAGCCGTAACTTGGATAATATTAATACACGTAGAGTAAGAGGCTCCTCAACTTTAAACAGAAATAACAACTCCAACTTGACCTTAATTTTCCACGAAATATCCCTCCAATGCTGCCACAACAACAGGGAAGCGAAACTAGCAATCAATTAGGGTTTTTCGGTACTAGAATTAGTTTAGAAGGCTTGAAATCACTTAGGGTTGATATTGAAAACTTGAGGGAGTATTTAAAGAACATAAACCCTTCAAAACAACCTCCCACACTAGCTTGAACAATACAAAATGAACAACAACACGACAAACAAGAAACTTACTAGCGCCACGGGATTCCCGACACTTGATTTGTGTTGTTTGCCCTTTGTTTGGGTCTTGAATCTTGAGAGGACCTTAAGAGGGTGTTTATAGGGTTCTAAGGTCTAAATATACTAAAAATTAATTACTTAAAACGGGTTCTAAGCATATTATATATATATATCCATCCCTCTTAAGCTTGGGAAATAGGTCTGGCGAAGCTGCTGAGGGGTTGGTTCAACTTGGGAAAAATATAGATGAACCTGTTCCATCTGAACAGGAAACCCTCGCAGACCTACTGATAGGGTTATCAATGGCACCAAAACTCATGTCATTCCCTATGTCTTCATTCTCAAGATTTTACTTGCACATTTCAAGGTACCTATGAAGAAGTTGGATATTAGTACAAGCAAGGATCATTTTGTGGTTAATACTCTTCTTTCTTGCGATTATGAAGTCAATGTCACTCCTAAAGAACCTGGTACATCCAAGAAGGTATCAGTGAATAGCAAGGTCAGAGCCTTAGTGCTAGAAAGTGGGGCTAAGGATGCTGAGATTGAGAGGATGAAGAAGAGGTTGGTAGAGGTGGAGACTGAGAGAATGCTCTCAGAACTGAGTTGGCAAGAGAAAAAGAGAAGAATTATGGCATTCTTCAAGATATGTTGACGAGGATTGCATGTTCTATTGATACAAATGGGAGATATTAAGGACATGCCAAACTATGTCCTTTAGATTATTATTCAAAATATTTGGTTTGTGAGTTTTTATGCTGCCATAATTCTCTTAGGAAAATGCATAAAACCTTTAGCCTGTGAGACTAAAAATGGTTCTAACTAATCTTCATCACTTCATGAATGTGTGTGTCCGTGTGGACCTTTGAGGATAATGTACTCCCACAAGGTAGAGCTGTTGTTTTCGATAGAGAATCTTCTAAGGTATGTTAAGCCAATCTCTTCTTTCTTTTTGGCATGATCCATATGATGCAAACGAAACGAGAAAATGTACAACTTCCATAAACGACTCTATTCGTAGATGTTGGCCCAAGCAAAGGTTTGTTTTGAAGACTGACAAAGAAACTCAAGCATGAACCAGGTCCATCCCTTGTGTGCATAGAAACGGGAAGATTCGAGCATGTGGGATGCATGTGAAGGAGATATGGTTAAATTGATGTATTTTATATCTCCTGATCGAAAAGGTTGCATAATTGATAAGGAGAAGGACTCCTTAATCAAAGAGAACACTATTCAAGATAGGGAAGGAGTTAGAAGTTGAAATCAACTAGAACTCTTCCACCAAGGAAGATTAGCATCAGAATTCTATTAATATTTATTTACTAACTCTATAAATATTAGTGTTATTATCTTTTATAGGTGTTGTACAAACACATAAGTTAAACGTGAATTGAGAGCAAAATAACAAGGCAATTTTGTAAGCAGTTCGTGTGTGATTCAAGTGCGCAAACCTGAAGCTACATGAACCAGATAGAAGAACCAACTCCAAGTGTCTGTCTTTTATTCTAGTTCAATTGTAGTAGGTGTTTAATATTGTACCTTTCAGCTTTATCTAGAAGCAATTGTAATAGGTACTGAGTGTTCAAGTTAGAGTTAACTTGAAGTCTGTCGCAAATAGCTAGAGGCTAGTTTACCACAAAGGGTTAGAGTTAATTCTTAGGTTTACAAAAGAGTTTATTTTGTAAATGCTGTTTGGCTCATTGATTTAGTGAAGAGTTTGGAAAAATCCTACTGGGAAGTAGGTCGTGGTTTTTTCACCTTTTGAGCCAGATGTTTTCCACGTAAAATTGCTGTGTTCTTTAAATTCCGCATTTATTATTTCGAAAACTGTAGGATTTGGAACACATAGAAGAACCTGGTCCTTCTATAACTACTGCACGCGAAAATTGGTCACCACACAAATCACCCCCCTCTTGTGTGGTATTGACGTAGATAAACATCAGTAGAAATGCTAGAGATGCCTATGTTCTTGATTCTCCATGTGTCCTATTATTTTATCATCTGTTCACGGGTCTTAGAAAACACGTAAGTTGATAAAGTCTATTTCATAATATTAATCAGAGGCATAATGGTCTTATTACGTACTGAGAGATTTTATTAACGTATTTCATATGAATTTATGCATGCACATTGACCCATGACCAGATAGCGTTATATATATATATATATATATATATATATATATATATATATATATATATATATATATATATATATATATATATATATATATATATATATATATACGTATCACCACCTGATCATCTGGTATACGTTGATGATTTCCCCACAGTGGACGAGATGATATGATGGGATGCCCTCAGAGGCCTGGATGTTATGAAATATGTACCTATGCACGACATGACATTCATACGCATATGCATGACACTTTAAGTATTTCATGATGTACAGAGTTATTCAGACTTACAAGTTGTCATTTACTCCATGTTTCTTCCATGCTCTTTATATATTTTTTTACATGCCTTACATACTCAGTACATTTTTCGTACTGACGTCTTTTTGTTGGGGACGCTGCATTCATGCCTGTAGGTATAGATAATCATTTTGATGAGCCCTCATAGTAGACGATTGGCATTCAGTGAAGGATCGATAAGACTCCACCTCATTCGGAGTGTAGCCGAATCTATGAGTCATCGTGTTAGAGTTTTGCTACAGACTTATGGGTAGGCTGGTACTGTGTCCCATTTTATGTCAAATAATCTTAGAGGCTTTGTAGAAAAGGTTCATTTTGTTTAGTATGTCAGAGGCCTTGCCGGCCCATATGTATTAATGTTTTAAGAAAAATGGTTCAGTGATACATTGTTGCCCACTTACAGTTGTATATTATGAGTTGTGGCCAGATTGGCCCATGATAGTTAGAAAAACAAAATAAGTTACAGAGTGGTTCACTCGGGTTAGTTAGGCACCGGGTGCCAGCCACGCCTCCCAAGGTTTAGGGCGTGACAATAATGACGCCCCTATTTCTCGGGGCTTGCGTTTCATGCCCGCAGGTGCAGGCAGACAGGATGACGGTCCCCCATCTTAGGATCCTTGATCAGCGAGACTTGGTGTGCTCACTTGATTCAGAGTTGTTATTAGTTTTGGGTACGCCATTTTTGTATGTAGATATGGGTATGATGGGGCCCAATCCCGTCCTTTATACAGTTTTACACTCTATTAGAGGTCTGTAGACAATCATGTATAGTTGTCTAAAGCAGCCTTGTTGGCTCGCCCTACCGTATTTCGCATGTATATGTATTTATGTATTTTGGACATGTTTTCGTCATGTATGTTATTAACGTGATTCAGCAGTTTATTGACAGCTGTTATTCATGACCTACCCTTAATTCATGTTTATATCTTGACGCATATTTATGGTTAGGTAGGACTCGGGCACTCGTCATAGCCCATCGGTTTGGTTCGTGACAAAAGTGGTATTAGAGCATTCTGTCCTAGAGTTGTCTATAGACCGTGTCTAGTAGAGTCTTGTTTATGAGTGTTTTGTGCACCACACTTATAGAAAAGAGGCTACAGGACATATAGGATATTATCCTCTCTTCTTATCTTAGATCGTGCGATATAAGAATTCATTTTCCTAATGATGTGTTATGTTTTCAGCGATGCCTAAGAAGGCTACAGCCACCTAGAAGGGAAAGTCCGTGGCTGATAAGACTACTAGTTGAGCGCCACGAGTTACCAGTGCTTGGGGAGAGTCTCATAAAGAGATTCTAACTCGGACTTCACATACCCCTCCCTTTCCAGAGGAGCTCCGAGAGGAACCAGCTCTAGCGCCTGCCCCTTTACATCCATCTCCTTAGCTAGATGCACCTGTTTAGGAGATGATAAATGTTGTTCATTTATTACCTCGATTAGTAGTCGCACAAGCTCGGTATCAGGAGGTAGGTATTGGTTATGCAGACAGGTCCGTCAGTGCAAGGGTTCGTAATTTCATTAATTTGGACCCTCTGGTATTCACTTGAGCATATCCAAATGAGGACCCTCAGGTATTTATCGATTGGATGAATAGGTATTTGAGGGTAATGAAGGCCACTGCAAGTGAGTCAGTTGAGCTAGCTTACTATAGAATTCAAGACGTTGCAGTTAATTGCTTCCTATAAACTTCAAGATGTTGCAGTTAATTGGTACGGGTCTTGGGAGTTGTCTAGAGGTGAGGATGCCCCTCCAACGGTATGGCAGGAGTTTATAGAGGCTTTTCTTTGTCATTATCTTCCACCAAAGCTTAGACGGGCTAGAGTTGATAGGTTCCTGACCCTTTGACAGGGTAACATGGGTGTTTGGGAGTACAGTCTTCAGTTTGATTCGTTGTCCAGGTATGCTCCCACTAATGTATCTAATATGGAGGATCGGGTTCACCAGTTCGTGATGGGGTTGGAGCCGCACCTGCTTAATGACTGTATGTCGGTCTCACTTCATCCAGACATGGATATTTCTTGTATTGAGGAATACACTCAAGGTGTAGAGGAGTGTAAATAGAAGCAGAGGGCCGATCGTGAGCATGATAGGGGACAAAGTACGAGAACGAGATCTTCGGGTCCTTCTGGTGAGTTTTGAGGTGGTCAGAGACAACAATACCCGAGGTATCCAGCCCAGCCATTGGCTAGCGCACCGCCTCAGTTTGTCGGTAGGAGATTTGATCATTTTGCATATTCAAGGCCTAATCAGAATTCCAAGGCCTCAAGTTTTCAGTATAGGGGTGAGTCAAGTCAGATGAGGCCGCCTTTGCCACGATGTGGTCAGTGTGGTAAGCAGTATGCCGGGAAGTGCTGTATGTGGTTAGGTGTTTGTTATACTTGTGGTTATCCATGTCATGTTATGAGGGATTGTCCGATGAGAGGTGATGCAAGCATAGTTCAGCTAGCGAGATCTGTAGCTGGTTCGTCATCATCAGTATGCCCCCTTGGGCAAGGTTCACAAGCACCAATCTGTCGTGGTAGAGGAAGAGGTGGAGCATCTAGCTCGAGCGGTCCTCAAAACCGCATTTATGCATTAGCAGGATGACATGATCAGGAATCTTCACCTGATGTTGTTACAGGTATATTATCAGTCTCCTCATATGATATATATGCATTTATTGACCTAGGTTCCACCTTATCATATGTTAATCCGGTTGTGGATAGTAAGTTTGGAATAAAACCTGAGTTGGTTAAACCTTTTGAGGTGTCCACACCTGTTGGGGATCTAGTGATATATAAGTGGGTATATAAAGATTGCATAGTAGTAGTTCATAGACGATCTACAGTAGCAGACCTAATCGAGTTGGATATGGTAGAATTTGATGTTATAATGGGTATGGATTGGTTGGCTTCTTGTTATTGCCAACGTTGATTGTAGATCAAAGATGGTCTGATTCCAATTCCCAGGGGAGCCTATTTTGGAATGGAAAGCAATACGGCATCGCCGAGAGGCAGTTTTATTTCCTATCTCAAGTCAAGGGAGATGATAAGAAAGGACTATATTTATCACTTAGTTCGAGTTCAGGATGTGAAATTAGAGTCACCAACCATTCAATCTATCCTTGCGGTTGATGAGTTTCCTCATGAGCTTTCGGGTCTTCCGCCCGATCGAGAAATTGAGTTTGCTATTGAACTATTACCAGATACTCAACCAATATCTATTTCTCCCTATAGAATGGCACCCGCATAGGTAAAAGAGTTGAAGGAACAACTAAAGGACTTGCTTGAAAAATGCTTTATCAGACCTAGTACATCACCGTGGAGAGCACCTGTGTTATTTGTGAGGAAGAAAGATGTTTCCGTGTGGATGTGTATAGATTATAGACAATTGAATAAGGAGACGATCAAGAATAAGTACCTGCTCCCGAGGATTGACGATTTATTTGATCAGTTGCAAGGTTACCAGTGTTTCTTGAAGATAGATTTGAGGACCGGGTACCATCAGGTAAGGGTTAAGGAGAAAGATATTCCGAAGACAGCATTCAGGACCAGATATAGGCATTTTGAGTTTCGTGTTATGTCATTCAGTTTGGCTAATGCCCCAACAATATTCATGGACTTGATGAACCGTGAGATCAGACCCTTTCTAGATCTGTTCATGATTGTATTTATCGATGATATATTGGTTTACTCCCATTTAGAGGCTAAGCATGCTTATCATTTACGTACAATGCTCAGAGTTCTACAAAAAGAGAAGTTGTACGCCAAACACTCTAAATGTGAATTCTGTAGCTTTACTTGGCCACATTTTCAGGTGAAGGTATCTGGGTTGATACATAAAAGATTGAGGGAATAAAGACTTGGCCTAGACTTACGACACCGCCGAAGGTTTGTAGCTTCCTCGGCTTGGCAGGTTATTATAGGAGATTCGTAGAGGGATTTCCCTTTCAGCACCATTGAAAAAGTTGACTCAGAAGGGAGCTAAGTTTCAATGGACTGATGCTTGGGTACGGAGTTTCCAGGCATTGAAGGACATATTAAATTCAGCACCGATTTTAACGCTCCCAGAGAGGACCGATGGTTATGCTATCTGTTGTGACACTTTGAGCGTTGAATTGGGTTGTGTACTGATGCATCATGGTAAGGTTGTATCTTATTCTTCTAGAAAACTATGAAAGCACAAGAAGAATTATCTGGCCCACGATTTAGAGTTAGCCGCGATGATTCATGCACTAAAGATGTGGAGGCACTACTTGTATGGTATTCATGTTGATATTTATACAGATCATAAGACCCTTCAGTAGATCTTCAAGCAAAAGGAATTGAATTTACACCAAAGGAGATGGTTGGAGCTACTGAAAGACTATAACGCTGATATTTTATACCATCCAGGGAAGGCGAATGTAGTAGCCGATGCCCTGTGCCGTAGATCTATTGGTAGCATGTCATATTTACAACCAGATAAGAGTAGGATAGACCATGACATTCATTAGCTAGCTAGTCTTGGAGTTTGATTACTGGACTCAGTTGATACTGGAATTACTATTCAGGACATGGCAACATCCTCTTTAGTAACTGAAGTGAAGGAACGCTAGTACAAGGATCCTGTGTTAGCTCATTATAGGGATACAACCCCTCAGAAGGAGAAGACACCATTTGATATCATAGAAGATGGGGTCCTCAGATATGGAGGAAGATTATGTGTCTCTAATGTTGCTGGGATGCGTCAACAGGTTATGGGAAAAACTCATTATTCTCTTGATTCTATCCATCTAGGAGCAACAAAGATGTATCATGATATCAGGGAAATATATTGGTGGGACGGAATGAAAAAGGATATAGCGGAGTTCGTTGCTCATTGCCCTAATTGTCAGCAGGTTAAGATTGAGTATCAAACCCGGTGGATTATTGCAGGCTATAGAGATTCCGACTTTGAAGTGAGAAGTAATCAATATGGATTTCATCGTAGGCTTAACTCATACCCAGCGTAAGTTCGATTATATGGGTGATTGTTGATAGACTTAAAAAATCAGCCCATTTATGCCCGTTAGGACTACATATTCCGCAGAGGATTATGCAAGCTTTACATTAAGGAGATAATACGACTTCATTGTGTCCCTATATCTATTATCTCGGATAGAGGTGATCAGTTTACAACTAGTCTAACTCATATGCTACCTGGCCTACCTTGCGTATGATCTTATATGATCCAATGTATCGATGGCTAATTTTCCTTTATTACCAAAACTCATAACGCCTTTAATCAGATATACATTCAGGAATACCCAATCGTCAACCTGAAACTCCAAGTCTTGCTGTCGATTATCCGCATAAGACGTCTGATGACTTTGAGCTTCTAATAGCCTTTCCTGTATAAGATTAATCTTCTTGATTGCCTGTAGTAACACCTCTGGTTCTACTAACTTAGTTCCCCAACATCGAACCATCCTACAGGCGACCTACACTTCGGTCCGTAAAGAGCTTCGTATGGAGATGTATGAATACTAGAATGATAGCTATTATTATACGCGAACTCAATAAGCGGCAGATGATCATCCCAACTACCCTTGAAGTCTATTGCACAAGCCCATAACATATCCTCAAGTGTCTGAATGGTACCCTCAGCCTGTCCGTCTGTCTGGGGATAAAATGTTGTACTAAGACTTACCTGAGTCCCCATTCCTTTTTGGAAGGACCTCTAAAAATTAGCTGACTTGGAGTCTGTACATCCAGTATTTCATGTGTCTATGCTTCGTAAATGTATCGGAGATCCTTCTAGAGTCGTGTCAGTTGACGATGTTCCGATCACAGAGCAGCTATCATATGAGGAAACTCCCATTGCTATACTAGATAGACAGGTTCGGAGATTGAGGACTAAAGACGTAGCTTAAATGAAAGTACTTTGGAGAAACAATAATATGGACGAAATGACTTGGGAAGCCGAAGAAGACTTGAAGTCTAGGTATCCTCACTTGTTTCCTCTTCTAGAGAAGGATCCGAAAGAACATCACAACCTTAAGGTACACATGTGGATTCTTGTGTTAATTATTTTCATTGGTCGTGTGAGGCCACTGTCATGATTGATGATTCTAGGAATATGGAGAATTGAATTATTGAGTTTTCTACAAGAAGGGTTGATAACATTACTGTTACAAATGCGACTCTGCCAAAATTTATATAGATCCCGGGGATTTAAACATTCGAGGATGAATGTTTCTATGGGGGTAAAGGTGTTACATTTTGCGTTTTCGTATGTTAAAGTTTGGCCGTAAGTTAATCGACGTAGACTCGAGAATGAGATTATTTTTGAGGTTGTAAGAATTTATGCTATTTATAGCAAGTGATAAGTAAGTGCCGTGAAGGTTAGAGGGTAAACTAATCAAAGAAAATGAGTTTCGTTGAAGGTTGTCAATTTGGGATAAAATACAGTCTAAGCTATAATACCCGATATTTATAGACTAGTTCCATACAAAGTACCACATGACCATAATAGTAAGGTATATAAAGTGTGTTAAAAGTGATTAGTATTTTAAGTAATTTGAGATAATTCTTAATTATGTGGATAATTGGTTAATTATAGATTTTTAGTGATAGATTAACAAGGTGATTAGGACTTGTGGTTAAGCTTAATGGAGACCACACCCCCTCCCCCAACGTGGCATTTAGTAAAATATGGATAAAAAACCAAAAAATGACTCTTGGTCTATGTAACTAGGTGGCTTATTTAGGGGATTTTGTGGCTAAGTCATCACATAAGTGGGTCCCACACCCACGAAGATAAAAGACCTTTCTAATTCACTAAGGAAGATGTTTGTCTCTACAAAGTAAAGGATGAGATCTTCTCTTCAACAAAGTAATGGATGTAGAATTAAGGATGAATCTTCAACAAAGTAACGGATGAGATCTTCAACAAAGTAACAGATGTAGCTTCAACAAGAATTCTTATGAACCTTTATAGTGTAATAGCAACGTGACTTACAATTTTAAGGGAGCCCGGTATAACCTTTCTCAAGAATATCATACGGATTTTTTCCTACCTCGATCTTGCCGTTACGTGTTTTGTCACGATTGTCTTGTATTAGAGGGATTGTCAAGAGAATCAGCTCGGTATGTTAAGGTTATCCTTTCTTTCCTTTTGGCATGATTCATACGATACAAACGAAATGAGAAAATACACATCTTTCGTAAATACCTCTATTCATAGAAGCACTAGGGGCGCCTATGTTCTTGATTCCTTATGTGTCTTATTATTACATCTTCTGTTCATAGGTTTCAGAAAAATACGTAGTTTATAAAGTTTATCCGAAGGCATATTGATCTTATGACATTCCGAGAAATCTTATTAACGTACTTCTTATGCATTCATTCATTTATGCATGTACATTGACCGATGACCAGATGGCGTTATATGCGCGTATATTATATGTTTATGGGATATGGGAAAAGGTTACGCCATTACATACGCACCACCACTTGATCAGTTGGTATACGTTGATGATTTCGTCCACAGAGGCCGACATGATATGATAGGATGCCTCAGAGGCTTGATGATGTTATGTGCACCTATACCTATGCATGATACAACATTTATACGTATATGCATGACATTATAAATGTTTCAGGATTCACAAATTTATTTAGACTTACAGGTATAATTCTTTACTCCACGTTTCCTTTATGTCTTTTATGTACTGATTTTCATGCCTTACATACTCAGTACATTATTCGTACTGACGCCCCTATTTCCCGGGGTCTACGCTTCATGCTCGCAGTTGCAGGCAGACAGGCTGACGGTTCCCCATCTTAGGATCCTTGCTCAGCGAGACTTGGAGTGCTCCACTTGATTCAGAGCTGTTATTAGTTTTAGGTACGCTATTTCTGTATGTAGATATGGGTACGACGGGGCCCAATCCTGTCCTTTATACAGTTGTACACTCTATTAGAGGCCTGTAGACAATCATGTATAGTTGTCTATGGCAGCCTTGTTGGTGCCCTACCGTATTTCACATGTATATGCATATATGTCTTTTTGACATGTTTTCCGCACATATGTTATTAACGTGATTCAGTAGTTTATTGACAGATGTTATTCATGACCTACCCTTAATTCATGTTTATATCTTGACGCATGTTTAAGGTCAGGTAGGACTCGGGCACTCGTCATAGCCCATCGGTTCGGGTCGTGACAATCTGTAACACTACGTCTAGCTATATGTCCTGATATGAAAAATACTTGAAGGTTTTGATGTTTAAATGATTGAAGGTTTTGATGTTTAAATGATAATTAGTACTGTTTAACTCTTAAAAGTTACAACCTATTGTTCACTTTGGAGTTTGGTATGGGAAATACTACAATTTTGTTAACTAAATGGCAGAACAGAAAGGAAAACGAAATTACATAGTATTTCTGAAACTATGGTTGTCCTGCTTCTTGTCGATTAGAGCATCAAATTTTTGACTCATCTATCTCTTAAAATACATGAACAAATGAATAAGTAGCCCCAATAGAGAACTGAGAAAATTGGATTTTAAATGTTAGCCAAGATTCAAGGGCGGGCGCACATGGAAGTAAGCGATGTCATCAAACATCACTTCATACGAAATATATATTAGATGTTTATACTAAAATTAAACTATACCATTGGGCCAAGGCACTTCAGCTTGTGGGAAAATAATATTAAATATTTCTTATTTATTTTTTTAATTTATGTAAATACGACATACATAGTAAAAGTTCTACATACCCTCTGCCATGATAAAGAAGCACAAAGTTTATGTTGGGTCCAAAATTGATCAAATATTCAAATTTAGCAAACCTTGACTGGTCTTCATGGTGCCTCCACTACCCCAATATTTGCCATGGTTTCAGTAAAGAAGTGGTCCAAACCAAATGGATCAGCTTCCTTGTCATATGTTCCAGCAGATGCCTTGTCAGGCTTAAACCGATGTGTGTTGACGATCTGCTCATCAGCAACTCCATACAAAGCCTCTATTATCATTGATCTTTATGGCCTCATTAGTAGCAACAAGACGCTTATCAAGTGGGATTGTGTAACCTTCCAGTTTGATATACAAGGCGGAATCTTTCAATCCTGTTGATCTAGAATGCATAACGGGATCTTCTTGTGCTTGAATTTGATATATAAGTGATGTTTATTTATGTCAATACCACACAAGAGGGGGTGATTTGTGTGGTGTCCCATTTTTCGCGTGCACTGGATATAGAAGGACCTGGTTCTTCTATGTGTTCCAACTCCTACTGTTGCGGAATAATAAATGCAGAAAAGTAAAGAACACAAAGATTTTTACGTGGAAAACACCCAGCTCAAAAGGTGAAAAACCACGACCTACTTCTCAGTAAGATTTTCCCAAAACTCTTCACTAAATCAATGAGCCAAACAACATTTACAAAAGACCCTTTTGTAAACCTAGGATTACCTCTAATCCCTTTGTAGTAAACTAGCCTCTAGCTATTTGTGACAACCTCCAAGTTAACTCTAACTTGAATCACAAAGTACCTATTACAGATGGTTCTAGATAAAGCTGATAAAGATACAAATTGAATCACTTACCACAAGTAACTAGAATAAAAGACAACAGTTGGAACTGGTTCTTCTAACTAGTTGAAGTAGCTTCTAAGTCTCACACTTAAATCTCACACGAACTGCTTGCAAAATTGCCTCGCTAATTTTGCTCTCAATTTTTGCTTAACTTCTACTTTTGTGCGTACATGTACAATAAGAACACTCAGCAATATATAGGATTAGTAGACAAGAGATTTACTAGAGTTCTAACGAAACTCTTCCTTGGTGGAAGAGTTTTTGTTAATCTCAATTCCTTAAATCCTTCCTTATCTTTGATTCTATTCTTACTGAATAAGGAGTCCTTCTCCTTATCATTTTGCAATCTTTTCGAGCAGGAGATATCTCTTAATTCCCAGATTTCGTTTATCTCCTGCATGTGCACCTCACGTGCATTTAACTTCTACATGTGTCTATGTCTCCAGTGATGGACCTGGTTCATCTTTGAGTTCCTTTGTCAATCTTCAAAACCATTCGATTTCTTGGGCCAACAAATTTCCCCTTTTTGATGATGACAAACTCTGTGCTTAGGCCTATAACCAACTTAATCCAACATTGACACTTTTTAGTGTATTAAGCATTTATCATAAAGAACCAGGTTCATTAGGCTATAAATATCAAATGTTCAAAGTAACACATAGCACATCTTCCCCCTTTTGGCATCATCAAAAAGTTGCAAAATGTAGAAAATCCTAGATATTTAAGAATTACTCATGGCCATTGGGGAAATTTCAAGTGCAATCATGGATTAATCATCAATAGTAAACCAAGAATTGAAACTATCAAAGAAAAAGTAACAGGATTAAGAGCAAAAACAACAGAATTCATTGATTGAAAGCATTGTTCATCCACAATCCACAAACAGAAATAAAAACAGTTAACATCATGAGCAAAACAAAATAAGAAAAGTCTCTAATCTAGGTCACTGAAGTACTAAGGCAAACTGGACTACTAAGGCTGGGAAGGGGTGGAAGCTGTGTTTTCGTCTTGGAGAAGAGATAGAATATCCCTAAGAATTCCCTCATTCTTCTCCTTTTCTTTAGAAAGCTCAGTTCTGAGAGCATCCCTCTCAGATTTAATCTCTGCCAAGCCGGTCTTTAGCCGAAGTATTTCTGCATCCTTCACCCCACTCTCCTGCATAAGTGCTCTGATTTGCTGTTCACAGGTGTCTTCCTGGATGAACCAGGTTCATTTGCAACAACATTGACAACATAGTCACAGACCACAAGAGTATTTTTGCCAAAGTGATCCTTGCTTGTGGCCATCTTTACCTTCTTCAGAGGCACCTTGTAGTGAACAAGTACAAATATGAAGATGAAACCATATGGAATGGCATGGGCTTTGGAGCCATTGACCACCCCGTCTAATAGCTGAATGATGAAGTAAGGCCATTTAATTTTCTTCCCACTGTCCAGGCACTCCATCAGAACTAAGTCCATGTAGTTAGCTATGTGCCTTCTCTCCTGTCTTGACAGTACACACTTGTTGATAAACTCAAATACCACCTTGTGTGGGGGATTCATCTCACTTTTGTAGACTACCTTAGGTTCAACCTCCTCTGCATTGTCGCAGAATCTTCTTATGATTTGCAGATCAGTCGGAAGACCATCTAAATTTGGCCATTTTTTCCTGGTGTAATCATCATAGCCCTTAGAAGGAATCCCAAGCACTTCTCCCAATTACTTGGCATCAAAAGAAATTTTTATCCCCTTCACTTGGCTAGTGACTCTGCCATCCTTGATTACAGCATTGACATGAATTCGACTATCTCATTTCTGGCCAGCCGCCCATCCAACTGAAGGACCATGTCCTTCCAGCCCCGCACCTCCAGCTTATCCAACAAATAGACCATGCAAGATTCCTCCAAATATTTCAACAACCTCCCCTTCAAAATGGTGCGCTTCCCAAAATTTTGTCAAATATCCTTCTCTCCATCTGAATCATCTCCATCATCATCACCCCAGTCATCTTCTTCAACAATTTGCACTTTCTTGGGTTTCACTGTAGACCTGGTTCTCTTGGCTACAGTTGAAGGTTCAACAGACATAGATGCATACTTCTTTGAAGAAGTCTTAGCTTTCTTTGGTTTTTGGGTCTGAATCTCAACCTCTGCCATTGTTCACCTTGATGGACCATGTCCATCTCATTAATCTCAACAGCCTCTATAGGCTCAAAAAATTTCTCCTTTCCCTTCTCATCCCTCTTTCTCTTACTCTCCTCCAAGGCTTTCTATAACTCCTCCTCACTCTGCCTTAGTGCGATTCTAGTGGTTCTTCCTCTTGGAAGAGGAATATCAGAATCAGCAGAGGGAGTGGCTTTCCTCTTCTTACTTGCTCCTATAGGTACAGAATTTTTGGCCTTGGGAGTTCTTTTCTTCTTTGGCTTATAACTTTCACCTAACTTCTTCAGAAGATCTGCTAAGGTTTGCTCAGTAGATGAACCAAGTTCATCTGTAGACTTCTCTAGAGTCACCAACCCCTCAGCCGCTTCACCTGATTCACTTCCCTCTGACTTCTTGGCTCATTCTCCTACTACTACTGGTTCAGTACCACAGATATCAAGAAGAGTAAATTTTCCCCCTTTTCTTCTCATTTCTAACTCCACATCTCTCACAGACCCAACCAAAACAAACCTATTTTCTAGGTTTTCTGCTATTTCAGACACATTCTCAGAAGTAATCGTCGGTATAGATGATACATGTTCAGAATCAGATGATCTTGGTGCTTCCTCAGTAGCTGATTTTAAAGAGTCACTTGAATTATCTGATTCTTGTGCCTGACTAGCCTGAAGTTTTGCATTTATTTTCTTTGCCAGATAACCTGTGGCTACTAATTTTCTGGCGAGCATCTTAACCCTTTTTTTTTCTAGGTTTGGATTTTGGACTAGATTGAGTGATGGTGGGACTGGGTTGAGACAGAGTAGAGCTTGGTGGTGGAAGGGTTATGGAATTCGAAGATGGAGTAGCAGGTGGTGGTGTACCAGGGTTGTCTGAAGGGTTCGACATTTTTGATTGAAGGTGAAAAAAAAATTGGATTGAGAATGAAGGTAAAGGAAGATGGAAGGGTTTCAACGGTTGTGAGAGTGATGAGTGATTTCAGAGGTGATGATGGAGGTTTTTAAAGGGGATGGGTAATTAATATATAACGACAGCCTTTTTGGGTCAAATAGAAGTCTAATCACTTCTGTAATTTGTTAATTAGAAGTGACGGTTACAACTTCCTTAGTTTCTAGGCTTCTTAATTCGATGGAACTCTTAGGGTAGACGGAACTGGTTCAAAAATAGGATAAAGGCTAGATTTTGAAAAGACCCTGTTTAGGTAGAGTTCTACTCATGATTAACTATTCATATTTCTAAGTGCGTATAGTAGAGAACACATACCTCGCCTTTCAGATGAACCAACATTGATGAACCAGGTTCATCATGTCAGAATCCTCTTGATCAAGACTCAATTTTCAACAATAGAGAAAACATTAGTAACTAGTGATTCATATTAAAACATGGCAAAATAGTATGCTATTTACAACATGAAACTAAGTAAAACTTAATCTGATTATTTACACAAATTTCAGATTTTCTAGCCAATTTTTTTTTCAGTTTTCCTTTTTTTTTTCCCAGTTTTTTTTCATGTATTTACATTCTGAACTAGTTCAATCAGGTGATCTTAATCATCCCTAAAAGTAACCTGTTACTTTCAAAATTCTCTCTACTCAGTGCTTTTGTAAAGATATCAGCAATCTGTTTATCAGTAGCACAAAACTCAGTAGTGATCAATCCCCTTTCATAATTATCCCTTAGAAAATGATGTCTAACATCTATGTGCTTTGTTCTTTTATGATGAATGAGGTTCTTTGTCATACTAATATCACTAGTGTTATCACAGAAGATAGGGATACATCCTACATCAACTCCAAAATCCATCAATTGCTGTTTAATCCATAGTAGTTGAGCAAAACATGAGGCTGCAACTACATATTCAGCTTCAACAGTAGAAAGAGCCACAAAATTCTGCTTCTTAGTAGCCCAAGATACAAGGCATGAACCAAGAAAGTGTGCCATACCTGAAGTGCTCTTTCTATCTACTAGAAATCCTACATAGTCAGCATCAGCATATCCCACAAGATTAAAATTACTACCTTTTGGATACCAAAGGCAAAGATCAGTAGTGCCTTTGAGATATCTCAGAATTCTTTTAACAACAGTCAAGTAGGATTCCTTTGGATTAGCTTGAAATCCTGCACAAAGACCTATACTGAAAACAATGTCAGGTCTACTATCAGTAAGATACAATAATGAGCCAATCATTCCCCTATACAACTTCTGATCAACAGATGAACCAGGTTCATCTATATCTAACTTTGTAGTTGTTGCAATAGGCGTGTCAATTTCCTTGGCATCTTCCATTTTAAACCTCTTAAGCAACTCTTTTACATACTTCTGCTGATGGATCATAGTTCCATTTGAATGTTTTTTTATTTGTAAGCCTAAGAAGAAATTAAGCTCACCCATCATGCTCATTTCAAATTCATTCCCCATTAGTTCAGCAAATTCTTTACTTAGCTTATTAGTAATTACTCCAAAGATTATGTCATCCACATATATCTGAACCACCAAGAGGTCTTTACCTTTTTCTTTCAAGAACAAGGTACTATCAATTTTACCTCTTTTGTAGCCATGCTCAAGCAAGAATTTTGACAGTCTTTCATACTATACTCTAGGGGCTTGCTTGAGTCCATACAATTCTTTGTCAAGATTATACACATGATCAATATTCTCCTTATTCTCAAACCCCTGAGGTTGCTTGACAAACACTTCTCCTTTTAGATAGCCGTTTAGGAAGGCACTCTTGACATCCATCTGGTAGAGAGTGAATTCCATGTAAGCAGCAAATGCTATGAGAAGTCTTATAGCCTCTAGTCTGGATACAAGAGCAAAAGTCTCATCATAGTCTATGACTTCTTCCTGACTGTATCCTTGAACCACCAATCTTGCCTTGTTCCTTGTAACTGTTCCATCTTTATCAAGTTTGTTTCTGAAGACCCATTTTGTGCCAATTACTGATCTATCCAAGGGTCTTGGTACCAGATGCCAAACTTGACTCCTTTCAAATTGGCTGAGTTCATCTTGCGTTGCATTTACCCTGTCTGCATCCTGTAAAGTCTCAGTAACATTTTTAGGTTCAATAAGAGATAAAAAAGCATCAAAAGCACAAAGATTCTTCAAAGAAGATCTGGTTTTGATTCCATAGGTTGGATCAGTGATAATGTTCTCAATAGGGTGAGAACTTTGAAATCTATATGGTTTCACAACCAAATGGTTACTCCTTGAAGTTCCTTCAGTGCCTTGTTGTTGTGGAACATGATCAGGTACATGTTCCAATGAGGTTTGGATATTAGTTCGTTGTTCAATTCCCCCTGTCATGTAGCCCGGGATGGATGAGCCTGTTCCATTACCTGTTCCTTCCTCCAGTGTTTCTCCAGTTTGGACTGAGTTTCTGACCAACCCAATTTCTTCATCCTCTTGTTCCTGTCTCTTAGAAAGAATGTTAGCTTCATCAAAAACCACATGCACACTTTCTTCAACACACATAGTTCTTTTGTTATAAATTTTATAAGCCTTACTATGTGAAGAATATCCCAAGAATACTCCCTTATCACTTCTGGGATCAAACTTACCTAGGGAGTCTTTACCATTGTTGTGAACAAAGCACTTGCAACCAAAAGCCTTAAGGTGGGATATATTTGGCTTTCTCCCCTTAAGTAACTCATAGGGAGTATTCTCTACAAGTGGTCTAGTCATGCACCTATTTATGATATAGCATGCAGTATTTATGGCTTCTCCTCAGAAGCTATGGGGTAGTTTACTAGAAAGAAGCATAGTCCTCGCCATATCTTCAGGTGTCCTATTCTTTATTTAAACTACTCCATTTTGTTGTGGATCTAGGAGCAGAAAAATTATGATCTATGCCATGCTCATGACAAAATTCAGCAAATTTGGCATTTTCAAATTCAGTGCCATGATCAGATCTTATTGATGCAAGTTGATTTCCCAATTGTTTTTGAATTTTTCTAACAAAAGAAGTAAACATGTCAAATGCCTCATCTTTAGATGTTAGAAACAATGTCCAGGTAAATCTAGAATAATCATCAACAAGCACCATAACATATCCCTTACCACCTCTACTTAATGTTCTCACTGGACCACATAGATCCATATGAACCAGTTCCATCGTCCTGGTGGTACTTACCATTTTCTTGCTTATAAAAGAGGATCTTACCTGCATCCCCCTTGCACAAACATCACAAACTTTGTCTTCCTTGAACTTAATGTTAGGCAGTCCTATCACCAAGTCCCTGGAGACTAATTTGTTGATGACTCAGACTAGCATGTCCAAGTCTCTTATGCCAAAGGAGGGGATCACCGTCCTGTACACTTAAACAAGTTAGTTCATTTTCTGAAAGTGTAGACAGATCTATAATATATATATTGTTCACCCTTTTTCCCTGCAAAACAATCTTGTCAGTGGTAAGATTTATCACAAAACACTTTGTAGAGGTGAATTCTACCAGGTTACCTCTATTACATAGTTGTGACACACTGATTAGACTGTATTTCAGCTCGTCTATCAAATACACATTCTCTATGGAGTGAGTGTCATTCTTACCTACCTTACCAACCCCAATGATTTCACCTTTCTTAGCATTTCCAAAGGAGATATTTCCCCCTTTGAGGTCTTCAAGTGAAAGGAACTGGTCCTTGTTGCCAGTCATATGCTTAGAGCATCCACTGTCCATATACCATATTTGGCTGCTTCCCTTCACTTGAACCTACAAAAAGAAATCAGAGGTTAGTCTTAGGAACCCAAACTAGTTTGGGTCCCTTTCCATGAGAAAAAGGATGAATTAAATTCTTTTTAGCCCAAGTTGGTAACCAATTCTTCCCTCGAACAAAACTGTTGTTGTTTTGACTGGCCTTTTATTTTGCATTACATTCATTTTTAAAGTGACCAGTTTACCACATTGTGTACAAATTTAGTTCTCAGGAAGAGTGAGATACTTGCTTTTGGTATCCCATTTAGGTAGCGGATTCCCAAATCTAAGTCCTCTTCTATTGCTACTATGATGTTCCTGTAGCCATGTCAAAGCATCAGAGGACCTGTTTCATTTGGTAGTTCTATCTAGTTCATGCTTGACCTTGCCTAGATCCTCCTTCAACACTCTTACCTGCTCATCCTTCTTATACAACTCATCTTTAAGATTTCCTATTGTTTCCTCTAAATTAAGTTCTATGGAATCAGCCATCTTCTTACTTGTTCCTAGCTTTAGTTTTAACTTCTCAGATTTTAGTTCAAGGACATTCTCTTCAAGTGTATGAACCTGGTTCTTCAGTGAAGTGTTCTTACTTACAGTCTTACTGACTCTAGATTCCAGGTTCTTACACTTTGCTTTCATAATAGCTCAATCCTTAGATAACTGTTCCTTTTCTTTATTTATCTCCTCAAATTCATCAATGAAATCCAGGAGTAATTTAGAAAGTTTTTCTTTAGACAAAAAATTAATCTTTTCTTTGAGATGAATTATACTTACCTCAGATTCATCATCAGATTCTCCAATTGCCATAAGTGCTTGTTCATCTCCATCTTCATCATCTGACTCCTCATTTGAACTGTCACCCCAAGCAGCAACCATTGCCTTTGTTGATGCTTTGTTTTTCTTGGCTTGAACCTGTTCCTTCTTCCTGTTCCTTCGTTCAGCTCTTTCTTTCTTCCATTCTATTTCCCATTGAGGGAAGTTTTTGATGTGATGGCCAGTCTTTTCGCACTTGTAGCATCCTTCATTTGTTTGTTTTTAGGCGCCCTTGGTTTGCTGTAGTTTCCATTCCTTGAGGCACCTTTTCCTCTCATCAAGTATTTCTTGAAGTCCCTTATAATCATATCCATGTCATCCTCCTCCAGCTCATCACCTTCAATAATTCTGAGTGACAAGCTTTTCTCCTTTTTGGGAACATCCATCTTCATGGTTTGCCTTCTCAGTTCATAAGCTGTGAGGTTCCCAATCAGTTCATCCAACTTGAGAGTTGCGATGTTCTTTGATTCCTGAATGAATGTGATTTTGCTTTCCCAAGAGACTGGCAATACCATTTTCAGAATTTTCTCAACCTAGTCTTCTTCAAGAATGACCCTTCCAAGAGACTTGAGTTCATTTGTCAGTGTTGTGAACCTTGTATACATCTCCTGGATGGTCTCTCCTTCCTTCATGGTAAAATTCTCATATTGAGAATACAATAGAGTTCCTCTTGAGTCTCATAATTCTGGAACGGCAGTCGAGTTTAGCAAAGCACGAGTAAAGCCAATCCATTCCCATCATAACATCGAAATCCACCATCCTTAGTTCGATAAGATCGGCCGTGCTATCTCGACCACACACCGTGACAACACAATTCCTATAGACTCGTGCGGCTGTAATGGAATCACCAACCGGAGTCGACACAGAGAACGACTCATGAAGCTGTTCGGGTTCTATCCCAAAACTTGAAGCAATAAATGGGGTAACATAAGACAAGGAGGACCCTGGATCAATAAGAGCATAACAAGCAAGGGCTTGAACAGCCAGAATACCTATAACAACATCTGGAGAAGCCTCCGCACTCTGGCGACCACTCAAAGCATAGAACCGGCTGGGTCCACCTCTATCACGAGCTCCACCTCTAATTGCACCATGCCCTGCTGGAGCTGGAGGACGTACTGAAGATGCGACGACTGAAGAACCAGACGACTGAGCAAAACCACTACCCGTGCCCTGACTGCGCGCACGGAAATCCCGCCGAATATGACCTCTTACCCCACACCCATAGCATACCGGGATATCCAGGTAACAAGGCTCGGTATGGAACCTCCCACACTTAGGGAATGGAGCCCTCCTCTGTTGCTGGAACCTCCATCCTGGACGACCGGACTGACGGGGTCTCCTACTGTCTGATCCTAGTCCCCAGCGACTGCTCTGCTGATAATGGTGCACTGGTGGCGATGCACTGGATGAGGACTGAGCATAAGACTGGGATGGCCTTGATGGCCCTCTCCCCTGAACTGGTCTCCCTCCCAACTGAACTCCCCAAGTTGCCCGCTGACCGGGCCCTGCTGATACCCTCCCTCTCCGACCTTATCTTCAATTTTCTAGCCTCCGTGGCCTGGGCGAATCCCACTATCTTACCATAATTCATGTCTGAGTGCAAGGCAGCTGTAGCAGCTTCATTCACAACCAAAGGACTGAGGCCCTGAACAAACCGTCGAACTCTAGCACCCATAGTCGATACCAACTGAGGAGCGTACTTGGACAACCTCACGAATTCCATGTGGTACTCCCACACACTCATATTACGCTGCTTGAGAACCTCAAACTCCGTAGCACGAGCGTCCATAGCCTCGGAAGGCAAGAAGTGATCCATGAAAGCATCAACGAACTCATTCCATCTCGCGGAGGACTTTCCTCCCCACGGGAATTCTCCCACATCTCGAACCAGGAATACGCTGCTCCCCTCAGCCTGTAAGAGGCTAACTCAACTCTCTTTGTCTCTGTAGCCTTCATAACCCGAAGTGTCTTGCACATCTCATCTAGAAAGTCCTCCGGATCGGCCTCCGGACCAATACCTGAGAACTCTGGAGGGGCCAACCGCAGAAACTGGTTGACTCTTGAACCAGTGGAATCTCCCTGTCCACTAGAGGATGCAGGGGCAGCATGAGATCCTTTGGCCTGAGCGGACACTAATTGGGTCAACATATGAATATCTCCTCTGAGGTCCCCATCAGAAGTACCGAGACCTGAAGCTGGAAGAAGGATCAAGAATACCAGCGGGAGGGGTTGCAGCACAATCTGCCGCAGCAGGAATAGGAACACTCTGGTCTGGAACAGAAAGGCCAGGTGGATTCAAAGTCGGGGACTCACTCTCACCCGCACCATTGGGTACAGATTTCACAGCCACACTTGGGGTGGCATCGACCTCTAAGACGAGCCGAGCTCTCTTCTTTGGTGCCATTACTGAAAATTTTTGGAACAGAGCACGAGTTGGACGAGAATATTTTCACTTTACACTTCACCGCACGATATAGAATAACAATGAAAAGGGTGTTCCCTAAATGTCCATGTAGCCCCCTAATTATAGATGTGGTCGACAACACACCGATAAGAAGGGCTCTACTAGACACGGCTCCGAGACATCCTAGGACACTTTTAAAACCATAGGCTCTAATACCAAGTTTGTCACACCCCAAAATCGAGGGACACGACCGACACTCAGCCGGATGACCCCAGTCAAGCGAACCTGATTTGCCTTTCCTATTCCATGCGTTACCCCGTGATTTCAATATACATCGTTCAAGTAAAATAGCCGTTTATAACTTAAGCATAAACTTCCAATGTGAATTCACTTCTACTTTTTATCATTACTAACACATGATACCAAATACTTACAAAATACATACAATATTAACAACGTAGACCACGATTTCAAACCGTACGCTTACTACCCGAAATGCATATACATACTTTCCCCACATTGTGTCTACGAAGCCTCTACAAGAACAAAAGCTTTATATATTACTTTCCGGCAACAAGGACCCGACTATACCTTATACTACACCATAACCTCAAATTAAGGTGACATGAGTCACACGCGGCCCCGAGAGGAAGTGGGGCTCACCAAAACAACTGACGGAAAGGAGAGGAGGCACTACTGACGGTGGGCTGAATTACCTGCTGTAGAACCACCTGCATTTATATAAGAAAATGTAGCGCCCCCGGCAAAAGAGACGTTAGTACTGTGGAATAGTACTAGTATGTATGAACAAACTTCATCCCAAGTACAATCAAACAACACACAAGTAAGAAACAGTAATAGTACTAATCAATCAATGCATATGGAAAAGAACAACCAAATCATCAAAATTTCACAATCTCTCCTTTTTCCCTTTTGCAACATTTCCATATTCAAGAGTTTCCCCGATTTTTCATTTCGATGGTGATAACGATCACGTTCCGTCCTTATTACCTAGACCACCCTTATTACCTCGGCCACCCTTGTTACCTCGGCCACCTTTATTACCTCGGCCACCCTTATTTCCTCACACCTTATCAAGCTTATTGCTTTGTGTTGCGGCGTGCAACCCGATCCCACTCGACAATCACATTTCATAACAGCAACCACAAACAATTACATCACAAGAATCATCACTTCAAGGAATACAAGTTCCTATCAACAATTTATGCATTTGGGCTCAAGGCACCATAACTCTCATCAAGTAGTAATTTCATGAACATGGTGTTTCCAAAATCTCCCAATTCAGTTACATTGTTTCACAATAATCTTTTTCATTACTTTCCACGCATGACTTCCAACTATTTTACACATTCCCACATTTGAGCACACTATCAATCTTTTGTTCATTACCCATCAAACATCTTTCACAACTTCATACAGCACAATAGCATGAAAATTAACCAGGAAAATCAGAGAATAGAATCTCACACCTCAACATGTCTGAACAATCAATTCACATATTTCCAAACAAGGCACGCATACCAAATACCCGGAACCCACAAGAGGATTCTACGAAGGTTAAATTTAGCCATACATACCTCGAATCGGGATTTTTCCTTAATTTTTATCTCAAATCACTGGGCCTTCTATCACCTTCAACCTAATTCATAATGCGGCACATTTAAACTTAGAATTAGGAATCATGAACATGTATCGAACTCATTTGAGCTTTATATCAAGCACTAGGTGTTCTTTTTAGATTAGATAACCCTTCTTTAGTGAGAGTTTACCCCAACCTATTTTCCTTAACTAGATTACGACAGATTGGGTGGATGCATGCAAGGTTCTTAACCCCGTCTTCATGAACTATCCTACCCATGTTTCATTTTAAGAAGATCTGGAAATTTAGGGTTATTGGGGTGGAAGCTTATCTCTTAGAGTGAAGAAATTGTGTTCTACTTGATTAGTTCCAAGCTTAAGTGATGCAGGAAGACAAATTTGATGAAGTTGGGACTTTCTCTCTCTAGAACCCACTCTTTCCTCTCTCTAATATCCCAGAAAAATGGTTAAAAATGAAGGGGAGGGGTGTTTTTAATGGACTAAGGTCGGGTTTTAAAATTAGAAAAATAGAAGCCCGACACAAGAATGCGGTTAGGAATGCGATCGCATTCCTGACATGCGATCCGCATAATCGACCGCATAATGGCTCTCAAGGTGAGCCAAAATTCGAAACACACTGCCCAGGTATGCGACCATTGTGCGGTCCGCATACACGTTATGCGATCGCATACTGGACCGCATAGTTGACTTCAATGGGGCAGTACTCTGCCTAGGTATGCGACCATTATGCGGTCCGCATACATGATGTGCAATCGAATAGTGAGTCGCATAACACCTACTTTCTGGAAAAATTATATTCTTTAAGTCTCGGGTACTTTTTACACAGTTCCGGTCTGTTTCAAAGATTCCCACAGTAAAACAACTCGGGGACTCATTCGAGAATTATTTTAAAGCGAGAAAATGTTACGGGTCTTTACAGTTGTAAGGGTTGTTCTTCCTGCTACATTAAAGAACTTCAATTTCCAGGAGGCAAGTTTTGTTCTCATCTTGTCGATTAGGAATTGATAGTCCATTGGCTTTGGACTGCGCAAGATCTGATTCATGTTTCCACATGATACGTAGGCAAACCACATTATCTTCGATCAACTATTAGAAAAAATGATGATGATAATAATAAGGACCGGCTGAGTCCATTCTAACTTGTCTTTTGTTTGAATTAGAAAGAAAGTTTGAGGTGGTCGGTTTGTGGTAAGCTGGTAACACATCCGGAATTCACGAGATCCAAGGAAAAATGAAAAGTGACATCGACATTGTTATGGGTGCTCAAGAGGCTCGGGTTCAGAGGGTTCAACACGAGTTTAATGTGGTTGAGGAAAATAGAGTACTGAAGCAGCAAATGATTGAAATGGGTCAAGCAAGGGCCAATGGCCATGAGCTGCCTTTTTCTATTCATGGTTTCCCAAAGTTTTGCATCTATCTCGACTACTATCATTCCGATCTCATTATCTTATCAATCCTATCCACCCGGGTTCAGTCTTTATCCTAATTGTACGACTACACCTGGAATTTCTGTTGCGCGCTCCCAAAATGTGCCGTTGATAACCAATTAGACAACCACTACTGTTATGCCCGTCTTCTCCACCCCCAGTCGACGGTGTTACGCCTCGCAATATTATGTCGATATTACGTCCTGCAGTATTATATTACAATGATGTTATGGCTTGCAGTATTACATTACAGTGATGTTATGCTTTGCAGTATTAAACTACGACGACGTTGCACCCTGTAGTATTGTACGTTGAATTTGTCGTAAGGTAATTGACATCAGTCCAAGGAAAAGATTATTAAGGGATTATAAGAATTATGCTATTTCAAACAAGTAATGAGTAAATTCGTGAAGGTGAGAGGGGAAGAAAGTCAAATAAAACGAATTTTCGTCCAACTTTGGCATGTTGGGATAAAATACGGCCAGAGCTAAAGTACTCGGTATTTATGGGCTAGTGCCATACAAGGTACCGCATGACCATGATTTTAAGGTGTATAAGGTATGTGAAAAGTGAGTAATATTTGAAATAATTTGAGATAATTCTTAATTATACGGGTAATTGGTTAATTACCGAGTAACGGGACATTACCTAGTTAATTAATAAATTATGAGATAAGAATAACCCTGTATCGAATCGGTAGGTCGTTTTGAGTGTTAGCACCCCGATCCCCTATAAATGCTTTCCCCATGTCTATTTCTGCTTTTGGGACTTGTCGGAACGTTGAGTGGTGAAATTCGGAGAGTTTTTGGACACATAGTCCTTATATGTGAGTTTAAGCTTGAGAAATCGGACCGTAGTTGGAACTGTGTGAAGAAGGATCCAGAATGGAATTCCGTCAACTCCGTTAGCTCTGTTGGGTGATTCCGGGGTTAGGAGCGTGTTCAGAATGGGTTTTCGAGGTCTGTAGTAGATTTATTCTTGAATTGGCGAAAGTTAGGATTTCAGCGATTTCGGCCGATAGGTGAAATTTTGATACTGGGCTCGGAATGGAATTCCGGAAGTGGAAGCAGGTCCGTAGTGTCATTTATGACCCGTGCGTAAAATTTGAGGTCATTCGGATTAGTTTTGACGTGTTTCGGCATCGTTTGTGAAATTTGGAAATTTCATAAGTCCTTAAGCTTGAATCCATGCATAATTGGTGATTTTGATGTTATGAATGTGTTTTGAAGGCTTGACTAAGTTTGAATGAGGTATTATCATTGGTTGGTAAGTTCAGTTGAGGTCCCAGGGGCCTCGGGTGTATTTCAGATGCTCAAACGGGCATTATTAGCCTTTGGGAGTTTGTTGGTTTTTCTGGTTTTACAGCAGCAGTCATTTGTTCATTGCGATCGCATGGATGAATCCGCGATTGCGTAGAGTAAAGTTGAGGTAGGCAGATTTTTGTTATATGCGATCGCATAGGTTGGGCAGTCTTGACCTGTGCATTCGCATGGGTATGTGTGCGTTCGCGTAGAGGAAAAGAGTGGCGTGTGTGGATTACTCTCTGCGATCATGACTGGAAGTCCGCGATCGCATTGAAGAATAATTGGGCAGAACATTAAATACCCAAAATCGAGGGTTTGAACCATTTTTCATATTTTGAAGTTGGGCGCTCGGGAAAGTGCGATTTTTGGGGAGATTTTCACCTGGGCAATTTAGGTAAGTGATTCCTACTCGGCTTAGACTAATTTTCATGATTATACTCTTTAATCTACCCCTTTAAATTCGAAATTATGGTGGAGAAATTGGGAAAAATTGGATAAGGTTCCTAGGCCAAATTCTTGAGTTCTGATCGATATTTGGATATCCGATTTGAGTAATTCTTATATGGTTTAGAATCGTGAGTGAATGAGTGTCCGGAATTTATAATTTTTACCCGATTCCGAGACGTGGACCCGGGGGACGTTTTGGGCAATTTTCCTAATTTCACGTATTAGCTTCGAATTTATTAGCTATTATGATTCCTTCAAGTGATATTTACATTATGAAATCGAATTGAATAGATTTGGGCTATTCGGAGTCGGATACTCATGGCAAGAGCGTGGTTTTGAGTTAAGTAGCGCAGTCGAGGTAAGTGGCTTGCCTAACTTTGTGTTGGGGACTTCCCCTTAGGCTATTTTAATACTGTTTTTGTTGTTTGGGCGCCGTGTACGTGACTAGTATGTACACGGGCCATTGTTGCTAAAACTACATAGTCATGTATTGACTATGTAGTTTAGATTAGGAAGGAGCATGTCTACCTGTTTTACTCGAACTTCCCCTAGTTGTTACTATGTGCACCATGTTTAGGTAGTTTTTCATATTTTTGCCTGTGATTTTCCTGAACTGTTTAAATAAATTGTATTCGGTATTCATACTGCATTGCATATTTAAATTGGGACTACGGACGAGATTCTGGGAGCTTCCCCCCTGTACTACATTGCATATTATTTACTGTGAGATATGCTGTGCTGAGCCAAGGGCTCCCTGTTGCTATTTTCTTGTAGCTCATTGTTTCTACTATTTTTCCTTATCTTATTATATCTCTCTGTTCAATTTTAAACTATTTTTACTATAAAAATCCAGTAGAGCCTTAACCTGACCTCGTCACTACTCGACTGGGGTTAGGATTGGCACTTAGTGGGTACCAATTTGTGGTGTACTCATGCCCTTTCTTGTGCATGTTTTCCATGTGCATATCCAGGTACCAGCACTTCGTTTCGTGGCTAGGGGTCCGAGCAGTAGCTTCTAGGAGACCGAAAGGTAATTCTGCCGCGTCCGCAGAGTCCTTCGAGTCACCTTCCACTCCAGACTTAGATATAGTTTTCAAGTATTTCCATACGTTGTATAGAGCACTTTGAGACAGAGCTTGTGATTAAAGTGATACTTCGGGTTTTGGGAAGTTGTATTTTGTATGCGCCAAGTGGCGATGTTTTATTTGTAGATTCACTTTATTCCGTCTTTATTTTATTGCTTCTATTTAATATCTTTTTCGTAAATAGGTTTACCTGTCGTAGAGACTAGGTGCCGTCACGATGCCTTTCGGAGGATAAATCGGGTCGTGACAAGTTGGTATCAAAGCGTCTAGGTTCATAGGAGTCACAAGTCACAAGCCAGTTTATTAGAGTCTCGTGGATCGATGCGGAGACATCCGTATCTATCTTTGGGAGGCTATGTAACTGTTAAGAACAATCATATTTCTTCGATTTCCTTGTCGTGCGAGTTATTGACATAAAAATTCTAAAATTATATTCAATTCTTTCCCATAGATGATGAGACCCGTACTGGGAGGACCGACGACCAGGAACCCGAGCCCTCTGCCAGAGCTGCCAGAGGCCGGGGTCGGGGTAGAGGATGACCACGCGGTGCATCTAGAGCACTGGCGAGAGCAGCGACAAAGGAGCCTATAGCAGCCCCAGGTGGAGAGCCTGCACATGAGGTCCCTATTGCTGCTCCAACCTTACAGGAGACTTTAGCTGAGTTCATGAGCATGTTCAGTACTCTAGCTCAGGCTGGACTACTCCTGATAGCTCCCGCTACATCCCAGGCTGGGGGAGGGGCACAGACTCCCCCAACCCGTACTCCTGTGCAGAGGGTCCATGTTGGTCAGGTCCCTAAGCATATTTCTACGCCCCTAATGGCTCCAGTTCAGCATGATGCTAGGGTAGCTACTTCTGAGGTCGAGCAGCTCTGACTTGAGAGGTACAAGAAGTACCACCCACCTACTTTCACCGGACTATCTTTAGATGACGCTCTGGGATTTCTTGAGGAGTGTCATCTTATTCTCCGCACTATGGGCATTGTGGATACCAGTGGGGTTTCTTTCACCGCTTTCCAGCTGAGGGGAGTGACATATCAGTGGTGGCGGGCCTATGAGCTGAGTAGTCCGGATGAGGCAGCCTTACTCACTTGCACTCAGTTTTCAGAAATGTTTCTACGAGAGTATGTCCCTCAGAGCCTCAGGATAGTTAGAACGCGGAGTTCGAGCAGTTGCGCCAGGGTACTATGACTGTGTCGGAGTATGCAGTCCGTTTCAGCGATTTAGCTCGGCATGCACCAGCCTTGGTTGCCACAGTCAGAGAGCGGGTTCGCTGTTTTATTGAGGGACTCCATCCTAGTATTCGGATCAGTATGGCCAGAGAGTTGGAGATGGATATCACTTAACAGCAGGCAGTGAGTATTTCCAGGAGTGTAGAGGGCATGTTCGCCTGGGACAGAGAGGCCAAGAGGTCTCGAGGGACTGGCCATTTTCCGGAGCTCGTGCACTAGCAACACGTTACGGTAGGGGATTTGTGGGTCGCCCTGTTCATTCAGCCCTTCCAGTAGTTAGCGGTATTCCAGCTCCTCCTTGACCTCAGGAGTTCTATTATGCACCGCCAGTATCTAGTGCGCCTCCAGTTCGAGGTGCTATTTACGGCTAGCCCAGCAGGCAACTCCTATTTAGTATCAACCGCAACGTCCTCCAAGGGGTTGTTTTGAGTGTGGTGACACTCGTTACGTGATTAGAGATTTCCCTAGGGCCAGGAGGGGTGCACCTTCACAGTCTTATCAGCCTCCACGTGCTTTGCCGGGTCCTCTTGCTATTCTTCCAGCCCCAGCTTCCACTCCACCTCCTCAGTCAGCTTGAGGTGGGGGTCGGGGAGGTAGGGGTCGCCCTAGAGGGGGAGGACAGGCCAGGTATTGTGCCCTTCCATCCCGTTCCGAGGCCGTTGCTTCAAACTCAGTCATCACAGGTATTGTCCCTGTCTGCCATAGGGATGCATCAATATTATTTGATCCAGGCTCTACATATTCATCTGTGTTCTCTTATTTTGCTCCACATCTGGGGATATCTCGGGATTCTTTGAGTTCCCCTGTTTATGTATCTACTCCTGTGGGAGACTCTCTAGTTGTGGACCGTGTATATCGGTCGTGTTTGATTTCTCTGAGTGGTTTTGAGACCAGGGCTGATTTATTACTACTCAGCATGGTAGATTTCGATGTTATCTTGGGCATGGACTGGTTGTCACCCCATTATGCTATTCTTGATTTTCACGCTATGACCGTGAAGCTGGCTATGGATATGCCAGGCTTGCCGAGATTAGAGTGGAGAGGTACCTTAGAGTATACATCCCGCAGGGTCATTTCATTTCTTAAGGCTCAGCGGATGGTTGAGAAGGGGTGTGATGCGTAGTTGGCCTATGTGAGAGATGTCAGTGTTGATACCCCTCAAGTTGAGTCAGTCCCAGTAGTGAGGGACTTTCCTGATGTATTCCCAGCTGATCTTCTGGGTATGCTGCCCGACAGAGATATTGATTTCGGCATTGATTTGTTGCCGGGAACTCATCCCATTTCTATCCCTCCTTCCTCCTGAGTTGAAGGAGTTGAAGGAGCAGTTACAGGAGTTGCTTGATAGGGGTTTCATCAGACCCAGTGTATCACCTTGGGGCGCTCCAGTATTATTTGTGAAGAAAAAAAATGCTTCTATGCGTATTTGTATTGATTATCGACAGTTGAACAAGGTCATCGTGAAGAACAGGTATTCTTTCCCTCGCATTGATGATTTATTTGACCAACTACAGGGTTCCAGGGTATTCTCCATGATTGACTTGCGTTCTGGCTATCATCAGTTGAAGATTCGGGAGTCGGATATCCCGAAGACTGCCTTCAGGACCAGATATGGCCACTATGATTTTCTTGTTATGTCATTTGGGCTGACCAATGCCCCATCAACTTTTATGCATTTGATTCATAGTGTGTTCCGGCCTTATCTTTATTCCTTCATCATTGTGTTTATTGACGACATTCTGGTGTATTCCCGATCACGAGAAGATCATGAGCAGCACTTGAGGACTGTTGTTTAACCAAAGAATTAGACCCTTTGACTAAAGCTTATTTTTAATATGAATACGGGTTTCTGATAATCAAGATAATGGGAAAAATGAATAATAAATAATATTGCAGAAATAAAAGATCGATGTTGATTGTATTCGAGAATTAGATGCCTTTACAAGCTGCATTCCCCTCCCTTATACATGAGATTCTTATAACGTACGGTTCTTTCTATGGTTACTCATTAATGACTAATTATGACATTAATGAGGCGTTGCAAAGGATAACGGTAATTGGAGTTCAATTACATAACGTTCGAGTAATCAATTGTAGGTCCCTGAATCTGCTCGTAGCTTTGTCTAGATTTATTCTGACCGTGCCTCTCTCCCGTTGATCAAGTTGAGTTTCCCGTGGCTAATAAGTTCGTGGGTTTACTGAACCGTACCTCTTTGTACCGTATCTCTTCAAGGAGTCACGCCCAGTTGTCGCGTTTTCATGTGTCTACGTGACTAGCTGAGTTGTCAAAAGCTGGCTTTGTGGTTATGATCCCGCTATTCTAGAGGCCGATGATGGTGCCGAAGTTGAAGATGGTCTCTCTGATGGTGGAAGNTTTTTTTTTTTTTTTTTTTTTGGGCCTGCTTGGGCCTTGTGTGAAATGTTGTAAGTAAGTTTTGCATGATATTCGCTTTTTTCTCGGCTGTATGTCTCTGGCTCTTATCGTTTTTATTATTCTCCTTTTTCTTGGAGTTGGCGATGAGTCCCTATTTTTTAATTCGGGCATTTGGCCCTATTTGTATTCTCTTTTCTTGAGCAGAGTGACTTCACTTTCTTCGAGCGAGTTCGAATGTAGATAATTCGAACGAGGTCGAATGTAGATAATTCGAGAGAGGTCGAATGTGAGTAATTCAAGCAAGGTTGAATGTAGATAATTCGAGCGAGTTCGAATGTAAGTAATTCGAGTGAGGTCGAATGTAAGTAATTCGAGTGAGGTTGAATGTAAGTAATTCGAGCGAGGTCGAATGTAGATAATTCTAGCGAAGTCGAATGTATGGTGTAGAATGTAGAACGGTTTGGAGCTATGCGGAAAATGTTACATGCTGCTTTGTTTATTCATATTATTTGGCGAACCTTATATGCTTGTTTAATGCATACATTCGAATGTGAGTAATTCGAGTGAGGTCAAATGTAAGTAATTCGAGCGAGGTCGAATGTGAGTAATTCGAGTGAGGTCGAATGTGAGTAATTCGAGCGAGGTCGAATGTAGATAATTCGAGCGAGGTCGAATGGGAGTAATTCGAGTGAGGTCAAATGTAAGTAATTCGAGCGAAGTCGCATGTATGGTGTAGAATGTATAACGGTTTGGATCTGTGCGAAAAATGTTACGTGCTGCTTTGTTTATTCATATCATTTGGCAAACCTTATATGCTTATTTAATACATAAATTCGAAAAGTTCTGTATACCTAGTACCTTCATCGTTATTAATCACAAACTTTTAACTTCAAGCGACGTCGGGTGTACGTGACTTGAGAGTAGTCGAGTTCAACTCTGGCGACTTGAGCAAAGTCGAGTTTAATTTTGTCGATTCAAGCGGTCGAATTTAGTTTTTGCCACTCGAGCGAGGTCGAGTTTAACTTTGACGACTTGAATGGGGTCGAGTTTAATTATGGCGACTTGAGCAAAATCGAGTTTAATTTTATCGACTCGAGCAAGGTCGAGTTTAATTTTTGAGACTCGAGCGAGTTTGAGTTTAACTTTGATGACTCGAACGAGGTCGAGTTTAATTCTGGAAACTCGAGCGAGGTCAAGTTTAATTTTGGAAACTCGAGCAGGGTCGAGTTTAACTTTGATGACTCGAATGAGGTCGAGTTTAATTTTGGCGACTCAAGCAAGGTCGAGTTTAATTTTGCCGACTCGAGCGGGGTCAAGTTTAATTCTGGCGATTCGTGGAGTGACGTAGGAGAATGGCGAGAAACCTTGCCTTTCATCGAGAGTTTCAAGCGTTGGATCATTCATGCACTTGGGTGAGTTCCAGTATGTGTATTCCCTTCATCGTGCGGCCTGGGGAGGTCGTCGACAGGGCGGGCAATGAGCCTTGTACTGAGAGGCTCATGAGGTTTATACTGTGACGCGGGTAGGTTTTACACCCGTGTCGAACATGTGGCAAACTCCTGATACCCACATCTTACCTGTGTTGGGACGTCTTCGAGTTTTATCGTACAACTCATTGCTTATGGGGGCTATATCTTGTCGTTGTTAGTTCGTTCTGGCCCGTTCGCCTATTATTTATGCCAAAGGCATGGTGCAGAGTTCTCCTCTGTTTGCCTGCTGCTGAGACGAGGAATTATCGGGGCGGTATCGATTAGTCCCTTCACCTATTTCACTACTTGTGTGCCCGTGGAGAGTGTCCTTGCTCTTCACTTCATAACTTTTAAAAAAGGAAGAGTGAGTTGAGGGTATAATGAATAATTTGGTACTTGGGATGGTCGGTTGGCTGATGGGTGAGGAGGGATTGTTTGTTTTTCCTTCGCCGGTTATAGTATTTGGACTCAATGTTAGCTTTATCTCCCGTCTCGCCGCTATTTTGGTTTGGGTGTTTCGTGGGTGGATGATTTGTTTCGCCCATTATGTCTTCGAGTTCGAGTCCCGGTTTTCCTCAGTCCTAGAAGAGCCCAAGAAACAATAATATAAGTCTTACCACAATTATAAAAAGGAAAGTCATTTTAACGGTAGGTTACACATTAAGAATCGTCCTATATGGTAAGATTAATACGCGTGGGATACTAACATGGAAGTACTGTTGCGAGTGTGCTTGACATGTAAGTCGCGGCCTTGCCGTGATGGATCATGATCGCTATGCGCTCTGGTTTCGCGTGAGGGTTTCACTCTTGGTTGGTTTGATGGATCTAGTGAGAAATAAGGGTTTGGCTAGGAAATCCCACAGACGGCGCCAAATTGTTTGACCAAAAAGTGCAAGACCTTTTGTTAAAAACAAATAAATTGAGAAAAAAGGATAAATCCTAGCCAAAGTTGATTGACGCTAGATCGAAGGATCTCAAGTAAGAGAGATTGAATGAAATCAAATTTGTGATTGTATTAATATTGTGAAGGTTACTGAACGTATTTAGAAAACCTACGTTCACAATGCTATTATTACACAATATGAAATATAAATGAGGGATAAGGAGGATAATTGTTGATGGCTATGAATTTACTGATTCCATAACTTTCATTACAAAGAGAAGCAATAGTTAGGCCCTCAACCTTTTTCTTACAAGATGTCTTTTGTAATCTATTCCACTGGGGGAGAGAGAAGGAGAGAAGTCCCCCTTCCCTCGAATCCCCCTCCCGTATATATACTAGCCTTTTCTATTTATCCAGCGGTCATTAACCTGAATATTGTGATTGTTCATTGGTACTTCAGGCCGACCTCCCTGTGCACCGCTGTCACGACCCAAATTCCCAACCTTAGGGAACGTGATGGCGCCTAACCCCACACTTCCTAGACAAGCCAATGTTAGAACTTATTTAATTAATTTCGATAAAAGTCTATTCAATTATAACAGAAAAATTCAAATATAAACTAAATTTATTAATTCCAATGCATAAATTCACGAATAAAATCATAAATGAATAATTAAGTTGAGCCTCTAACTAAATAAATAACCATAAGACTACCCCAGGGTTTGGTAACACAATTCACGAACTACTAAAGAATACTACAAATAATGGGCTAAAAGAAATAACATAACTGTTTTGAGTAAAATAAAACAGTCTCTATAAAACTAGGAGAAGACTCCAGGAATCTGCGAACGCCGACAGATCTACCTCGTGTATCCAAATGATGGATGACCGCTACTAAAATCTCTATCGCTGGCCGGTACCTGGATCTGCACAAAAGAGTGCAGAGTGTAGTATCAGTACAACCGACCCCATGTACTGAGTAAGTCCCGAGCCTAACCTCGACGAAGTAGTGACGAGGCTAAGATGAGCAATTATAACTTAACCTGTAACAATATATATAATAAAGCAAGGAAACAATTCTACATAAACTAGAAAGATAAACTGCAACAATAAATAAAATAACTCAGCCGCCTATTCCATGTCTCAGCTGTAACTAAAACCTTACATAAATTTCCAAAATTTCCGAAGTTTTGACTTTTAAAATAGAAGTACGAAATATGAAAAATAGTAGAGTAAAACAGTAAGTTTTCAAATCTATAAGTTTCAAATCCTTGAGTTTCAAAAACCGGTAAAACATTTTTGAAATCCAGTAAAACATAAGTGTCCTCCCTTATCACTTTCATTGTTGCGGCGTGCAACCCGCTCCCGCCTGTGCACCCTTATTTCTCCTCCCTATATATATATACATATATATCACCCTTATTGCTCCTATTGTGGCATGCAACCCGATCCCACCTGTCCACTCTTATCACTTTCATTGTTGCGACGTGCAACCCGCTCCCACCAGACATATCATATCCATTTATTTATTTATAAAAACTTTCACAACTCAGGCCAATCCTTTCACAACACTTTTATCTCGACAATTGTAAACAGAAAACAGTATAGCTCATAAGTTGTATCCAATATTATTTCATAATGAAACCAACAAGAATATATGTAAATAGCGTAACGCTGTCATCCAGCTCAACCTTTATGTATCATAACCAAATCAAGGGAACAACCAATACTTTTAACACACTTTCAACAATACTTGGAAATTATCTAATGAAAACAAATAGCCATGTAAACCTCAACAATCATAAAACAGTTAAGCCGGGAAGTAAATAAATGGGAAACCAAAAAGGGATCATGTTAAACAACAATTTAATAGTGCATAGGTACTCGTCACCTCACCTATACACTACACACAAGAAATTTCACATAACAATCAAGTTGGGAATTCCTAATCCCTCAAGTCACTGCTCTAGCACTGCCTTTCCTTTAGAATCTAATTCTCACCGCTTGAATCTAATCGCAATTTGTTGAATGTTAAGAATCATCTTTATTGAAAAACAATGCTCTTCCTAAGTTTTCCTATTCAAATTTGAAAATTGACCACGTACCCGCTTGGTCTAAACTCGAGGTTTGGACCAAAACCCGTTTACCCAATCTCCCCTGAGCCTGGATATACAATTGGTATAGGAATCTGACCTCAATTTGTGGTCCAATTCCCCAAAATTTGAAATTTCTAAGTTCTACCCAAAAACTAAAATTTTACCATGAAAACTCTAGATTTTTGGTCGTAATCTTGTTAAAAGTTGTTAGGAATTGAAAGAAATTAGTTAGAGATCACTTAATAATGGTTTGGAGAATTTTAGGTCTTTGGAAAATCGCCTATGGAGGTTTAGGGTTTTAGAAAATTGAAAAAGAAGGGAAAATCCCGTCAAAAAGCTTATATAACAGGCTGCGGGTCTCGCATTTGAGAACTGGGGTTCGCATTTACGAACACTGGGCTTTCCGGAGAGATATCGCAAAAGCGAACAGGGTCCTAGCCAAAGTTGATTGACACTAGATTGAAGGATCTCAAGTAAGAGAGATTGAATGAAATCAAATTTGTGATTGTATTAATATCATGAAGGTTACTGAACGTATTTAGAAAACCTACGTTCACACTACTATTATCACACAATATGAAATATAAATGAGGGATAAGGAGGATCATTGTTGATGGCTATGACTTTACTGATTCCATAACTTTCATTACAAAGAGAACTAGTAGTTAGGCCCTCAACCTTTTTCTTACAAGATGTCTTTTGTAATCTATTCCACTGGGGGAGAGAGAAGGAGAGAAGTCCCCCTTCGCTCGAATCCCCCTCTCGTATGTATACTAGCCTTTTTTATTTATCCAGCGGTCATTAACCTGAATACTGTGATTGTTCATTGGTACTTCAGGCCGACCTCCCTGCGCAGCGCTGTCACGATCCAAATTTCCAACCTTAGGGAACGTGATGGGGCCTAACACCACACTTGCTAGACAAGCCAATGTTAGAACTTATTTAATTAATTTTGATAAAAGTCTATTTAATTATAACAGAACAATTCAAATATAAACTAAATTTATTAATTCCAATGCATAAATTCACGAATAAAATCACAAATGAATAATTAAGTTGAACCTCTAACTAAATAAATAACCATAAGGCTACTCCAGGGTTTGGTAATACAATTCACAAACTAATAAAGAATACTACAAATAATGGGCTGAAAGAAATAACATAACTGTTTTGAGTAAAATAAAATAGTCCCTATAAAACTAGGAGAAGACTCCAGAAATCTGCGAATGCCGGCAGATTTACCTCGTGTCTCCGAATGATGGATGACCGCTACTAAAAATCTCTATCGCTGGCCGGTACCTTGATCTGCACAAAATAGTGCAGAGTGTAGTATCAGTACAACCGACCCCATGTACTGAGTAAGTCCCGAGCCTAACCTCGACGAAGTAGTGACGATGCTAAGATGAGCAATTATAACTTAACCTGTAACAATATATATAATAAAGCAAGGAAACAATTCTACATAAACCAGAAAGATAAACTGCAACAATAAATAAAATAACTCAGTCGCCTATTTCAGGTCTCAGTTGTAACTAAAACCTCACATAAAATTCCAAAATTTCCGAAGTTTTGACTTTTAAAATAGAAGTACGAAATACGAAAAATAGTAGAGTAAAAAAGTAAGTTTTCAAATCTGTAATTTTCAAATCCTTGAGTTTCAAAAACTAGTAAAACATTTTTGAAATCCAGTAAAACATAAGTGTCCTCCCTTATCACTTTCATTGTTGCGGCGTGCAATGCGCTCCCACTTGTGCACCCTTATTTAGCCTCCCTACATATATATATATATCACCCTTATTTCTCTTGTTGTGTCATGCAACCCGATCCCACCTATCCACCCTTATCACTTTCATGTTGCGGCGTGCAACCTGCTCCCACCAGACATATCATATTCATTTATTTATTTATAAAAAATTTCACAATGAAGGCCAATCCTTTCACAACACTTTTATCTCAATAATTGTAAATAGAAAACAGTATAGCTCATAAGCTGTATCCAATATTATTTCATAACGAAACCAACCAGAATATATGTAAATATCGTAACGCTGTCATCCAGCTCAACCTTTATGTACCATAACCAAATCAATGGAACATCCAACACTTTTAACACACTTGCAACAATACTTGGCTATAATCTAATGAAAACAAATAGCCATGTAAACCTCAACAATCATAAAACAGTTAAGCCGGGAAGTAAATAAATGGGAAACGGAAAATGGATCATGTTAAACAACCATTTAGTAGTGCATAGGTACTCGTCACCTCACCTATACACTATACACAAGCAATTTCACATAACAATCAAGTTGAGAATTCCTATTCCCTCAAGTCACTGCTCTAGCACTGCCTTTCCTTTAGAATTTGCTTCTCACCGCTTGAATCTAATCACAATTTGTTCAATGTTATCAATCATAGACTAAAGGAATCATCTTTATTAAAAAACAATGGTCTTCCTAAGTTTTTCTATTCAAATTCGAAAATCGACCCCGGACCCGCTTGGTCTAAACTCGAGGTTTGGACCAAAACCCGTTTACCCAATCTCTCCTGAGCCCGGATATATAATTGGTATTGGAATCTGACCTCAATTCGTGGTCCAATTCCCCAAAATTTGAAATTTCTAAGTTCTACCCAAAAACCAAATTTTTACCATGAAAACTCTAGATTTTTGGTCGTAATCTTGTTAAAAGTTGTTAGGAATTGAAAGAAATTAGTTAGAGATAACTTAACAATGGTTTGGAGAAGTTTGGGTTTTTGGAAAATCGCCTATGGAGGTTTAGGGTTTCAGAAAATTGAAAAAGAAGGGAAAATCCCATCAAAAAGCTTATATAACAGGCTGCAGGTCTCGCATTTGAGAACTGGGGTTCGCATTTAACGAACTGGGGTTCGCATTTGCGAACCCTGGGCTTTCCGGAGAGATATCGCAAATGCGAACAGGACCTCGCATTTGCGAATAGGGCCCTTCGCATTTGATACCCTAGGACCTCGTATTTGCGAGATCTGAGGCTGGCCATTGGCTTTTCATTTGCGAAGCCCGACCTTGCATTTGCGAGAACTGAGGTCTGCACACATGATGTTCAGCGGTTGGGGTATTTTTCTAAGTCTAGACACTCCGTAGCCTACCCGAAACTCCCCCGAGCCTTTGTGGCTCCAAACCAAACATGCACACAAGTCTAAAAGCATCATACGAACTTGTTCATGCAATCAAATCATCAAAATCTACAGATTTAGCCTCAAAACTCAAGATTTCCTCAAGAACACTCAAATTTCTAACTGTTCTACCGGATGTCCGAATTACATCAAATCAACCCCGATTCTCATGAAAATTCACATATAGGACTTACATAACATAACGAACTTGTTCTGGGATCCGAAACCAAAATACTAGCCCGATATCATATATTTCACATATTATTTTATTTTGTTTATTTATTGAATTAACCAGTAGAACAATTTTCTTCAAAAATTATTTTCTAAGGCTTGGGACCTCCGATTTCATTTCCCGCCATACACCCAAGTCCCATACTTTACTACAGACCTCCTGGGATCGTCGGAACACAGATCCAGGTCCGTTTACATAAAATGTTGACCAAAGTCAACTATAATCAAATTTTAACTCTAGCAATTACTATTTTCACCTAAAAGCTTTTCGGTTTCATGCCCGGACTGCGCATGCAAATCGAGGTATTTAAAATTAACCTTTTTATGGCTAATAAGCCTAGAACGGAGTCTAAATTCATAAAATGACCCCTTGGGTCATCACATCCGCGACATATGCTGCATTGCAGAGGATTTATGGCGAATCAACCTTGGCCACGGCCGTGGAATGCGTCATTATGACCTTTTGTATACGCAATCACGGCCTAGACGCTTTCTTACCGTCGAGTCTTGAGGTCGTTCTCATGGGGTCAGATTTCGACCCATACAGTTGTGTAAAAAAAAAGGATAGACAAAAATAATCATTTTTATTGATATTCCAGTAAATTTTATATATAACTCTAACAATTTTTAACAAGTTATAAGACTAAAAATTTTCCTTTAAAGTCTTCAATTTAAAATTTTATGTTTTACTGTTAATTAACCGCTAATAAAATCAATTTGGCCATCTAACCCATCATTAATAAAATAAAAGTTAAATAAACAAAGAATTTACTAAAACAATAAATAAGTAAAAAAAATACGAATCTGACCTCCACGTTAGCGAAAGAGCGAAAAAAGTCACAATTATACAAGGTATAGAGCCCGTTTGGATTGGCTTAAAAAAGTAAATTTTTAGCAGAAATAGCTTTTAAGCCAAAAAGCGATAAGTTGAGATTGCCCAGGTTCTAGCATTTGGCTTGTTTTATGCAGTTTTTAACTTATTTTAAGTATTTTTTTATTTTTTCAAACACTGATAAAAGCTAAAAAGAGCTTAAAAGCTGATTTGACCAGCTTAAAAGCCAATCCAAACACCCTCATAAAAGTTTCTATTATATAGAAGAGAGAAGAGGAGGTTGACCAAGCGCATAATAGTCATTTCAAATATATTAGTGCATTGATTTCTTGTATACTAGGCTCAAAAGTTTGGTTGTGGGTTCTTAATAATATGAAAAAAAAAACTAACAAGGTCATAAGCTATTAAATTCTTTAGGTGGACCCTACTTTCCATTTGACCTTCACTATCTTCATTAAATGCATTACTTAATTGTTATTATTATTTTTTCAATAAGTACTTTCAACTAGAAAAATTATCTTTTTTGATAATTTTATGATTAACGTTCACCTAATTAAAAATACTAAGGTCACATACATTTATATATGACAATTCTATTATCTCCTTAAGAAATATTATTTTATTTATTTTATTTATTAACTATTCCAAGTAAAGAAGAATTCATTAAAAAGGAATTAGTGATAATATATGTTGCTTTACCTTCAAATGTTATTATATCATTATCAATTGATATCATTCTATACAAAATTCTCATTAAATTGCAAATTCAATAGGAATACTTTATAAAATTAGGGAAAAAAATATTTAAAAATAAAATATAGTTTCAAATCCCCTTTTTTATTATAGAATATTAAAAATTTGTTCAAGTTATATAATAGGTATCCCGTCTCTAAAATATGAGTTGAGAATATCTGAAGTAAAAATTAAGACAATTAATTTGTGGAATTATTTTCTTTTAAAAATCATTATATATTAGGAAGTATGAGAAGTATCGTCATACATGATTATACTTCTCCCTGTATGATCGAAATTAGTTGAGTAAATACTCTATTTAATAAGAATTCAACATTATATAAATTTCAAAATGCATAAATATACAAGTTATTACTTTTAAAAAATCTCAACAGATACTACTATTGTGATGAAAATTGGATTATACTCTAAATAGTATCTCAATCATATCAAATGAAACTGTAACGACCCGACCGATCATCTTGTGTATCAGGACCCCGTTCCCCTAAATGAGACTTCCCGTAGAGGCTCATTATGATTTAAAACTTGCAGGGACGGGTGGTGCGGAATTCGGAAGTGTTTAGAGTGATATAGGAACACTTGGTTCCTTAAGATTGGCCTTTATAGCCAAGTTTTACTTCGGTCAACATTTTGAGTAAACGACCTCAGAATCGAGTTTCGACAGTTTCGGCAGCTTCGTATGATGATTTCGGACTTGGGCGTATGTTCGGAATGAGTTTTGGATGACCCGGGAGCGTTTCGGCGCCCAATATCGAAATAAGAGTTTCCTTAAGTTCATCTTGTGGTTTGGGACGTATTTTTGTGTTATCGAGATCTGAACGAAATTCCAAGATCGAGAATAATTCTGTTATGTCATTTATGACTAGCCAAAATTTGGTGTCATTTCAAGTAGTATAGGTCGGTTCGGCACATTGAAAGCGAATAATATAACTCTAAGTTCAAAGTTTGGTTCAATTTGGTTTTGGGCTCGAATTCTTAGTTTCGTTGTTGTTTTTCACGTTCCGAAAATTTGAGCGAGTCTGTATCGTGAATGCAGACCTGCCAGTGCCTTTGGACGGGGTCCTGGGGGGCTCGGATGAGTTTCGGACCCCTCAGAGCTAAATACTAAAACCACAAAATTTCAGGTTTGGTTTCCTTCTCCGCGTTCGGGAGGGGGGGGGGTGACCGCNGGGGGGGGGGGGGGGGGGTGACCGCGTTCGCGAAGAAGGAACTAGGTAGGGGTGGTGAATGCTCTGTGCATTCGCACTAAGGGCTTCTGACCTAGTGCGTTCGCACACCTCCCCCGCATTCGCATAGGGTCTGCCTATGGGCCAGCCCAGCTTGCCCCTTACCCTGTGCGTCCGCAACCCACCTGTCGCATTCGCGAAGGTCTAGCCCAGCTAGTCTCCGCGTTCGCAGTGTCTCCTCCACGTTCGCATAGAAAGCCCCTGAGGGCCTGGTCGCTTAGGAATCACGAATACACTTCCCAGGCTGCGTTCGCATAGAGGAAACAACTGGCCAATGTGTTTTTATAACGGGATTAATTCATTTTTCCTCACCTTCTTAGCATTCAAGAGGGGAAAACGACCTAGTTATTGGAGGTAAGTAATTCCTACCATAAACTTAGTCTAATACTTGGATTCTTAGGTAGATTAACTCATTAATTAGTGGAAATTCAAGGGTTAGAGTAAAAACCTAGGTTTTTTAAAAAATTTGGAGAATTACCAAGGAAATTTTCATGAAATCACACAAAAACTATATATTAATGATCCTTAGGTTATGGATAATTGATTCCTTCGAAAATTTCCGGAATCCGAGCATGTGGGCCCGGGGGTGTATTTTAAGATTTTTCAAAGTAAGGTGAAATAACTAAGTAAATAGGAGAATTCCACACTTTTGAGTATAAATTGATATATTTGTATAACATTTGGCTAGTTTCGAGTCTTTGGGTGTCCAGTTTGGAGTTTCGGGCGCGTTCTTTACCCGGGAAGAAGGCCCTACACGAGGTGAGTCTGCTTTCTAACCTTGTAAGAGGGAATTGTCCCCATAGGTGATCTAAATGATATGTGTTTATGTTTGTGGGGGCTACGTACGTACAAAATAACGAGAGTTCGTACGTAGCGGCTATTATTGTTATGTCCGGGTAGTTAGGCCTACATCATGCCTTGTGTTTTTCCTTGAAATGAATTATATGCTTCATGAATTCATGTTATATGTAGCCTTGTTCCCTGAAATCATGGAATTTGATAATTTAAAGGAATTGTTCACTGGAAAGTAATTTATGAAGAATATTGTGTGTCCATGTGACCGCTTCGCAATTTACATTCCGCGAGCGGAGTGTTATTTCCCCCACTCTCATGGGAGCGGGTCGTACTCCACGGCGGATTAAAGATACATTATGGTTCGGGTTGTTCGACCCTCGACAGTGCACAAATATGATTATTATGATGGCTCAGGCCGGTTGTCCTTATCCCGTATGCACATGCTAAATTGTTAAATACTTCATGGATATTGAAATGACAGATATTTGGGGGAAAATGAAGTAGTAATTATTTATTTACGTCCAGTTTTATTTGCATTGCAGTTACTTCAATGTTTACTGTTTTTATCACCCTCGTATGCCTATTGCTCTTACCATATCTTATTGATTATACTGTTGGACCCTAGTGAGTGTCAAGTCGACCTCTCGTCACTACCTCTTCGAGATTAGACTGGATACTCACTGGGTACATATCTATTTATGTACTCATGCTACGCTTTGTACTTAATTGTACAGGTTCTGAGACTGGTGCATCTGGTTTTCAGACCGAAGCTCGATTCTGAGTATAGATTGGACCCGAATTCACGGTGAGCTTCTTCTCTTGACGATCCTCGACAACACGATGGAGTTTCTTTTGTTATTCCCATCTATTTCTTCCAGACAGTGGGACAGTTATATTATATCTTTTGTATATTCTGTTAGTATGCCCGTAGGACTCGCGACACTAGTTCCTGGCACACACGTGGTAGATATTATGGTTTACGGGTCTGTATATATATTGGCTCACGCCTCCTTATGACCGCTTTTGGTTAAAAATGGCTAATTATCCTTTTCAATTAATGTTTTGAGCTTTAAAACATGGCACGTGTTGGAATGTTTAATCAAATATGTGAAAATCCTTAGTTATTTGGGTGTTGGCTTGCATGACGCCGGTATTGGGCACCATCACGACCCGAGTTAGGATTTTGGGTCGTAACAACATGGTATCAGAGCTCTAGGTTTACTTAGGTCTCACAAGTCACGGGCAAACCTAGTAGAGGCTTGCAGATCGGTACAGAGACGTCTGTACTTATCTTCGGGAGGCTATAGGGTGTTAGGAAACCTCTCCTTATTCTTATTCTATCGTGCAGTCGATGGTTTACTAAATCTCATTCTTCTATTCTCTAACAGATGGTGAGGACGTGTGCATCCGATGTTCTAGACCCGGGAGGGGCCGCTACCCCCGTTGTCCGAGGCCGTGGCAGAGGCCGGGGGAGAGCACCGGCCCGAGGTAGGGGACGAGGGCGTCCCAGAGCTATTCTAGTTGCACCACCACCATAGGATCCTACTATAGAGGAGTAGGGTGAGGTACCCCCAACAGATCCTTCTCCAGTGGAGTTTATGACGGCGCCAGGCTTCCAGGAGGTCCTGGGACGTATTATGCGGTTTATGGACACTATGTCCCAGGCTGGTTTATTTCCAGCAGATCCTTCCACATCTCATGCGGGAGGGGGGGGGGGCAGACTCCTACCGCCCAGGCTGCAGGTCAGGCAGCAGCATTACATCATACCCCGGGTACACTGCCCGTGGGTGGAGTTCAGCCTGTAGCAGCAGCACCTGAGCCCAGACAAGTTGTGGACGGCGATCCACAAAAGTTATTGGATAAATGGACTCGATTGCACCCTCCAGTCTTTGGAGGTAAGCGAGGCGAGGATGCCCAGGATTTTGTTGACAGGTGCAGGGACAGGCTGCACAATATGAGGATATTAGAGTCCCATGGAGTGGACTTCACTACCAATTAGAGGGTAGAGGTCGTTGTTGGTGGCAGTCCTATATTCTCAGCAGGCCAGCAAATTCTCCTCCTATCACTTGGGAGCAATTCACTCAGCTATTCCTACACAAATATATCCCACCCTCTGAGAGGGAAGAGTTGCGGTATCAGTTTGAGCAGCTGGAGGAGGGACAAATTACGAGGCTAGATTTTTAGAGTTGTCTCACCATGCACTCATGATATTACCCACTGATGAGGAGAGAGTGCGAAGATTTTTAGCGGGGTTGCATCCAGGTATTAGGGCCAACATGGCCGAAGAGGTGGAGATGGGGACTCCTTATCAGCTCGTGGTGGAGATTGCTCGCAGGATCGAGGGTTATCGGTCGAGGAACAGGGAGCAGGCGCAGCAGGATAAGAGGGCTAGATTCTTCGAAGATTTCAGAGGTGCCCCAGTTAGTGGCAAAGGCCAGTTTGGTAGAGGTCAGCCCAACAGGCCTCCATATTCAGCACCCCCACCACCTCCCCGAGGTGTTCCAGCGAGGCCTCAGCTCAGTTCCATGCCAGAGCATTCCTACCGCCCTCCAGCTATTGAGAGTTCACCCGGTGGTTATTCTAGTCATCAGGGATCCTCCAGTCCTTACTTCAGTGCTATGCCATAGAGAAAACACCACCCTTCAGCCATTCAGGGTTCTTTTTCGGGGCAGCAAGCTATGATATCTGGAGGTTTTTATGAGTGTGGGGATCCAGGTCATATGAAGAGGCACTGTCCCAGGTTTTGGGGAAAGTAGTACAACAGGGTTATCAGCTTATGGGTCCAGCACCAGTAGTCAGGCCACTTAGAGGTAGAGGACAGGTCGGCATGTGTCGTCCTAGAAGTGGAGGCCAGTCAGGGGGAGGTCAGTCAGCTCCTGTTCACTCTGGCGGAGCTCAGTCTTCCGGTGCTCCAGCTAGGTTCTATGCTATTCTGGCCAGATCAGATGCTGTGGCCTCAGACACCTTGATCACATGTATTATTTCAATATGTGGTAGAGAGGCATCAACGTTATTTGATCCAGGATTCACCTATTCCTATGTTTCAGCCTTATTTTCTCATTTTCTGGATGTTCCTCGTGAGTTCTTGAGTTCTCCTATATATGTGTCCACTCCTGTGGGCGATTCTATAGTGGTAGACCAGGTCTATTGGTCTTGTGTGATCACCTTCTGTGGGTTCGAGACCCGAGCGGACCTTCTATTGCTCTACATGATTGACTTTTAGGTTATTCTAGGCATGGATTGGCTATCTCCCTATCATGCCGTGCTAGATTTCCATGCCAAGATAGTTACTTTAGCCATGCCCGAGTTTCCTAGATTGGAGTGGAGAGGTTCCTTAGTTAGTGCAGCCAACTGGGTTATCTCATTCCTGAAGGCTCGACATATGGTCGAGAAGGGTTGTCTGGCGTATCTTGCTTATGTGCGGGACACCACCGCCGAGTCTCCGACAATTGATTCAGTGCTAGTTGTTCGAGAGTTTGCTGATGTATTTCATACAGACCTTTCGGGCATGCCTCCGGATCGTGATATCAATTTCTGAATTGATGTGGCTCTAGGTACTCAGCTTATTTCTGTTCCCCCGTATCGTATGGCTCCGAAAGAGTTGAAGGAATTGAAGGAGTATCTTGAGGATTTTCTAGCTAAGGGTTTATCAGACCGAGTGTATCACCTTGGGGTGCTCCAGTTCTATTCGTGAAAAAGAAGGATGGGTCTATGCGAATGTGTATTGATTACCGCTAGTTGAACAAGGTCACTATTAAGAACAAGTATCCATTACCGCGCATCGATGATTTGTTTGACCAATTGCAGGGTGCTCGGGTGTTTTATAAGATTGATTTGAGATCGGGGTACCACCAGTTGAAGATTCGGTCCTCAAATGTTCCAAAGACTACTTTTCGTACGCGATATGGTCATTATGAGTTCCTGGTGATGTCCTTTGGCTTGACTAATGCCCCAGCGGCATTTATGGACTTGATGAACAGGGTTCAGGACGTATATTGATTCCTTTGTCATTGTCTTTATTGATGACATTTTGATCTACTCACGTAGCCTGGGGGAGCACGACCAGCATTTGAAGTTGTGCTCCAGACTTAGCGAGAACAGAAGCTATATGCTAAGTTCTCCAAGTGTGAGTTCTGGTGTGATTCCGTGGCATTCTTGGGGCATGTGGTATCCGAAGAGGGTATCAAGGTTGATCCTCAGAAGATTGAGGCAGTTCAGAGTTGGCCGCATCCTACTTCAGCTACGGATATCAGGAGCTTTTTGGGCCTAGTAGGCTATTATCACCGATTTGTGGAGGGGTTCTCTTCTATTGAAGCTCCATTGACTAGATTGAATCAGAAGAATGACCTGTTCCGATGGTCCGATGAGTGTGAGATAAGCTTTCAGAAGCTCAAGACACCATTGACCTCAACACTAGTTCTGGTATTACCTTCCGGTTCTGGGATGTATACAGTGTACGCTTCACGCGTTGGTTTGGGAGGTTTGTTGATGCAGGAAGGGAGAGTTATTGATTATGCTTCGCGCCAGCTGAAGGTTCATAAAAAGAATTACCCTGTGCACAATTTAGAGTTGGGGGCGATTGTTCATGCTCTTACAATTTGGAGGCACTACTTGTATGGGGTGTCCTGTGAGGTTTATACAGACCACCGCAGCTTGCAGAACTTGTTCAAGCAGATGGATCTTAATTTGAGGCAGCGCAGGTGGCTTAAGTTGTTGAAGGGCATTATGAGGTTCGGGAAGAAGGGCAAGCTGAGCCCGAGGTTTATAGGTCCTTTCGAGGTGTTGAGGCGAGTTGGGGAGGTTGCTTATGAGCTTTCCTTACCTCCCAGTTTATCAGGAGTTCATCAGTCTTTCACGTATCCATGCTCCGGAGGTACCATGCCGACTTCTCTCACGTGGTTGATTTTAGCACTATTCAGTTGGATGAGAGGTTGGGCTACGAGGAGGAGCCAGTGGCTATTATTGACAGGCAAGATCGCCAGTTGAGATCCAAGAGAGTTTCTGCCGTAAAAGTCTAGTGGAGGGGCCAACCAGTCGAGGAGGCGACCTGGGAGTCCGAGGAGGACATGGGTAGCAGATATCCACATTTATTCAGCACTTCAGGTATGATTCTAGACCCGTTCGAGGACGAACGTTTGTTTAAGAGGTGGAGAATGTAACGACCCGACCGGTTGTCTTGTGTATCAGGACCTCGTTCCCCTAAATGAGACTTCCCGTAGCAGCTTATTATGATTTATGACTTGTGGGGACGGGTGGTGCGGGATTCGGAAGTGTTTAGAGTGATATAGGAACACTTGGTTCCTTAAGGTTGGCCTTTAAGGCCAAGTTTGACTTCGGTCAACATTTTGAGTAAACGACCTTGGAATCGAGTTTCGACAGTTCTGGTAGCTTCGTATGGTGATTTCGGACTTGAGAGTATGTTCGGAATGGGTTTTGGATGACCCGGGAGCGTTTCGACGCCCAATATCGAAAGAGTTTCCTTAAGTTCATATTGTGGTTTGGGACGTGTTTTGTGTTATTGAGGTCCGAACGGAATTCCGAGACCGAGAATAGTTCCGTTATTTCATTTATGACTTGCTTGCAAAATTTGGTGTCATTCCCAGTAGTATAGGTCAGTTCGGCACATTGAAATCGAATTCTAGAACTCTAAGTTCAAAGTTTGATTCAATTTGGTTTTGGGGTCGAATTCTTAGTTTCATTGTTGTTTTTTACGTTCCAAAAATTTGAGCGAGTCCGTATCGTGAATGAAGACCTGCCAGTGTCTTGGGACAGGGTCCCGGGGGGCTCGGGTGAGTTTCAGACTCCTCGGAGCTAAATTCTAAAAACCAGAAAATTTCAGGTTTGGTTTTCTTCTCCGCGTTAGCGGGGGGGAGGGGGGGGGGGGGGACTGCGTTCGCGAAGAAGGAACTGGGCAGGGGTGGTGAATGCTCTGTGCGTTCGCACTAAGGGCCCCGCGATCGCGATATGTTGGGCTTCTGACCCAGTGCGTTCGCACACCTCCCCCGCATTCGCATAGGGTCTGGCTATGGGCCAGCCCAGCTTGCCCCTTACCTCCGCAGCCCACCTACTGCGTTCGCGAAGGTCTAGCCCAGCTAGCCTCCGCGTTCACAGTGTCTCCTCCGCTTTCGCATAGAAGGCCCCTGAGGGCCTGGTCGCTTAGGCATCGCGAACGCACTGCCGAGGCTGCGTTCACATAGAGGAAACAACTGGGTATTGTGTTTTTATAATGGGATTCTTAGTCTAATACTTGAATTCTTAGGTAGATTAACTCATTAATTAGTGGAAATTCAAAGGTTAGAGTAAAAACCTTGGTTTTATAAAAAAATTGGGAGAATTACCAAGGAATTTGTCATGAAATCACACAAAAACTATATATTAATGATCCTTAGGTTATGGGTAATTGATTTCTTTGAAAATTTCCGGAATCCGAGCATGTGGGCCCAGGGGTGTAATTTAGGATTTTTCAAAGTAAGGTGAAATTACTAAGTAAATAGGAGAATTCCATACTTTTGAGTATAAATTGATATATTTGTATAACATTTGGCTAGTTTCGAGTCCTTGGGTGTCGAGTTTGGTGTTTCGGGCGCGTTCTTGACCCGGGAAGAAGGGCCTACACGAGGTGAGTCTCCTTTCTAACCTTGTAAGAGGGAATTGTCCACATAGGTGATCTAAATGCTATGTGTTAATGTTTGTGGGGGCTACGTACGTACAAAGTGACGAGAGTCCGTACATAGCGGCTATTATTGTTATGTCTGGTGTCACGACCCAAAATCCATAAGGTCGTGATGGCGCCGGACACGACTGCCAGGCAAGCCAATCATTAAATGGTTAAGTTAAATTTCCTGTTTTAGAATTTTTGAAATTATTACCTTTCACTTTATTACATAATAACTGAATAAAATCCGCTAAGTAAATACGACATTTTAATATTCCATTTTTATAAAATACATCCCAAACACATCCCAGAACCCGATGACACAAGTACATGAGCAAATTCTTAGAATTTCACAAATACTACAAAGCTTGTCCGAAATACAAATTGGATAAGGAATTTAAAATGAAAATAAATACAATATGAGGGAGACTCTGTCGGCTGCGGGTCACCTCCGGATGATGCAGCGCACCTAAGTCTCCAATCCAGCCACATCGCTATGAAAGTACATGTGCAATAAAAATGCACAACAAGTGTAGCATGAGTACGAAAACAACGTGTACTCAATAGTATCCCGCCTAACCTCAGAGAGGTACAGACGAAAGGTCGAATTAGACACTTACTATAAGTCGGTTAATTTTAATCAAGTGAGGTGCTAAGCATGAGTGTCATAGACAATTAGATAATAATCAGGGATAAGAAATTTCACATTTTACACATCAATTCTTCTTCTTTTTAACTGGAATTAAGAATTTCTCTAGGCCGATAAACATGTATAAATCACAGGAAATACGCAACAATTATCATGCGCAAACAAAGTGCCGAGGGTCGAACGGCACGAACCAACAATAATAAATTGTGCACTGCCGAGGGTCGAACGACTCGAACCATAGATGCATCTATTTTCCCCGCTCGCGAATCGGTCATGCGACGCGGTCAACATAGTAATAGTAAGGATAACTTGCTCGCGAATCATACCCGCGACTCAATTGCTCATATGTACACATATTTACATAATAAATCCGTATTTTTATCAAGAAAGCAGTTACTCAGGAAACTGGTAACATTCTTAAGGGAACACGAAAAATAGCATTAAATCTTATTTTTGAAAGTCATTTTCCAAGTTTAATAATATTCAATAATATAACCTTATCAGGAATACAATTATCCACGGAGGAATCAATTCACTTTCTAGATGATTAAGAAAATGAACTCCAGTCTTCTTAGGTATTCAATTACTATTTCGATCATATTAGCAATCTAATATTACTAGCAAGATCTCAAGTACAACAGGTAAGGCATGCTAGTGGATCCTAGACTACCCGGACATAAGCATATTAGTAGCTATGCACCGACTCCCATCACCTCGTCCGTACGTAGCCCCCGCAAGTAATAGCATGTATTCATTTAGTTCACCTATGGGGACAACTCCCCCTCACAAAGTTAGAAAGGAGACTTACCTCGCTCCGAAATTCCATAACCGGCTCCCAAGCCCTTCTGACAATTCCAATTGATGCACAACGCCCCAAAACTAACCAAATAACGGCAACCCGATGAAAATATAATCTAAAATTTGTTAACAATTAAAATTATGTAAACTCCTATCTCCACTCAAGGAATTGACCAAAATGCCCTCGGGCCCACGTGCCCGAAATCCGAAATTTCTCGAAGATAAATTCTACCCATAGCTTTAGTAGTTCAAATCTATAATTTACTCAAACATTCATGCTCAATTCGTGGTAGAAATCCAAAATAAATTTTTTTTAGGTCTTTCCTCCAAAATCCCAATTTTCCATAATTTTTTTCATGTTTTAATCCATGCATATACCTTGTATTTAACTTGAGATGAGTGGGAATATCTTACCTTGTGATCCTTGACGAAAACCCCTCCTTAAAGCTCCCCACAATCGCCCATGCCAAGTGAAATAATGAAGATATGGCCAAGAAATTCCGTTTTAAAAACAATCTGCCCAACCTCATTTTCGCACCTGCGATCCTTATCTCGCAGCTGTGATTCCGCAGGTGCGACCAAACTCCCGCACCTGCGGCTTCCTCAGCTCCAGCCAAAACTCTCACCTGCGACCCATTGTCCACATCTGCGCCTTCGCAGATGCAGAAATTACATCGCACCTGCGCTCCCAGCCAAGCCACCAAAATCTCGCACCTGCGGCCCAAGCCTCGCAGGTGCGGTCACACCAGATGACAGCAACTTCAGCTTTTCTGAACTTCAAATATTGATCCGTTAACCACCCGAAATCCACCCGAGGCCCCCGGGACCCCGTCCAATTATACCAACCTATTCCAAAACATAATGCGGAGTTGCTCGAGGCCTCAATTCACATCAAACAACATCGAAACCACAGATCGCACTAAAATTCAAACTTTAAGAACTTGAAATTTGAAACTTCCACATCTGATGCCGAAACCTATCAAATCACGTCCGATTGACCCTAAATTTTGTACACAAGTCATATTCGACATTACGGACTTGATCCAACTTCCGGAATCGCATTCCGACCCCGATATCAAAATTTCAACTTTCGGTCGGATTTCTCAAAAACCTTCAAATTTCTATCTTTAGCCAAATGACTTCAAAATGACCTACATGCATTCGAATTTACTTCCGATCGCGCTTCCAACTCCAGAATCACCATACGGAGCTATTCCCAGGCTCGGAGTCCCAAACGAACATCAATATCACTGAAATACGTTTCAAGCCAAACTTAGGAAATTTTTTCAAAAATGTTGACTTCCACAATACACACCGAAACGCTCCCGGGTTATCCAAAACCCGATCCGGACATATGCCCAAGTCTGAGATCATCGTACGAACATGCAGGAGCCTTAAAATCCCGATTCGGAGGTCGTTTACCCAAAATTCCAATCTTAGTCAATTTCTCCAACTTAAGGCTTCGGAAATGAGAATTTTCTTTCCAATTAACTCTAAACTTCCCGAAATTCAATTCCGACCACACCTACAAGTTATAATACCGGAAACGGAGCTGCTCGTGACCTCAAACTGCTGAACGATATGCTAGAGCTCAAAACGACTGGCTGGATTGTTACATTCTCCCCCACTTAAACAGATGTTCGTCCTCGAACGTGCCAAGAACTGCTCTGGAGTTATCTGAAATCAATATTTAATGCCTCGAGCACCTGCCCGTGCTACCACAACCCAGTTGAGTTCATTAGCTTGATCAAATCTGAAGAATTCTTCTTTTATCCATATAATAAGATCAGAATCCAGTTCCAACAACTAAAATTTCTCTGCCAGGCCTAGTTCCAATATATAAACACCGTATCAACTACCACACGATATACCAGAACATGACTGCATACCTTTTCTGAATTAGCACCATGCACCGCATAATTCATCATCTAGCCACCATAACATTCCCTGAACCTTAACAGCCAAAATTCTACGAATCTGATGCTCCCAATGCAGCTTATAGTATATATACATACATCCTGCTATAATGCTGACGATACCACCACAACGGAGGAGATGTGTAGAAATTTCGAACCAATTGCAGAGTTAACCAAACACTGAATCCTTCCTCTTAACTAAGACCACCATTTCATTACAAACCAGTAATGGTAATTGTCCTTTAATATATTCCGCATAATCTTATCGCGTTGATCCCTGATCCAAAAATCTCGTCTCACCCAGTATGAACTGCTCAGACAACAAATCACCCCAAACATGACCAACGGTCTCACATGATACCACATCGTTCCAATAGGCCACAACTCGAACATGATACATAAGGAAATGACTCAGGAAAGGACTACTCGACTCACGCAACTAATATGGACTTTCCTCAGAAAAATAGGAAGTATAACATAAGAAAAATATATATAGGGAACCGAACTCATCATCACACTGTTGCGGCTGCAACCCGATTCAAATAACATACACGTGGCAACGTGCCACCCGATCCACACATAAAATTTACATAAGGAGATACACACTGAGCTAAATTGCTCATTACCACAAAATATCGAACATCGGTCACAGGCACGCTAAGTGCACAATACCATTCTGGGGAGACTGATAGAGCCATATGCTTCAAAACTCAAGCACAGCTGAGGTGTGATATATATATATATATATATATATATATATATATATATATATATATATATATATATATATATATATATATATATATACTCTGGATCTCGAGAGCTCTCCTGCTCACATAACATCAGCACTACGCTGAATCTTAACACATAGGAATTTCTCAAGCCATTTCACAACTCATACGGCACAATCATAATATTACATGAAATGAACGGAGACGGAACAACATCTGATATTCCAGCACCTCTCCTTGAGGAGCGCTATACTGAAAGGAACACATCTGCCTCACATGAAGCCCATAATCCTATTTAAGCCCATTCACACACTTCAAGCTAATTCTGCTCGCACCGAACTATGCTAATAGCTTTTACCTGGGTCCATATTAACCCATTTCCTCTCATAATACGCAAGAACAACCATCATAGCTGGAACAAACACCCCACAATCCACAATCGAATGAACCGAACGCCCTCTAGGCATAAATTCTCAAACAAGCAATATTGCACTTCCTTATACTTGGTCTAAACCTTCAATCAATCAGGTGACTACCTGTCACACTTATACCATCTTCCCGTGGTCACACTCCCACGACCTTCCACGAGGTAAGAAGTCTGCACATCCATACCTATGACCAGGGTACAAAGCCTCTTTCACCGAATATCGATCTCAGGTGACACTGAAGATAACACCAGCTTACTCTGGACTTTCAAATCACTTTTTCTTGCTCATCCGAGCTCATGACATCCTTGTCAACACCGAACCGCAACCTCAATTCCTTACTTCCAGTTACATACTGCTTACTGCACCTGACATGCCCATATGAAATAGCACAAGAATTCCATCATAACTTCTGAACCACTAATAGGATGAACACTTCATCATATAGAAACCTTTTACTTACCTCAATTCAAGAGAACAATAACAACACTCAAGTGAATTCTCACAATCACCCCACATGCAAATCCTTAAGTGGTGTTCTCAACCACCATAAACCTTTCGGGATCTGCCTACACCTGATAGGCCATAGAGCTCGAGTGCTCCCACATGAAATCTATTACGACGGCCGACAAGCCCCGCACATACTGGCCCAAACCACATGCATAATTTAATTATACCTACGAAACTGATCACAACCGTACATGTGCCATTTCAACCATGGCTAATCAATCTATCTTCTTTTAATCATCCTCAATTGCCTCAGGAATAATAGTAACTTCCTTCAACTCATAGCAAAGTCAACCCTCACTCATCCCGTGTGACCTTGATTCACGAGACCATGTTGCCTAAATCCTACAACCCGTCTCATACCCTCCTAATAATATTTCTACAACCCGGAGTTTATTTCTCTCACTCCTCCAATACTATCCTGCATGCTGAAAATAACATAGAACACTCCAACCATTTTCCCTCTCTCTGAAATTACACTGCAAAAGCTCAATTCTTAATCATACTGCTGCCTGAAACCCTTAAACATCGCATTCTTAGCCTTCGAATTCACTAGGGCCGCTATTGAGAGTCACCCACTCTGACTGGCCCCGAATACAATCAACTCCAAGTCTCTTCTAGACATAAACATACCTTTCAATGAAGCACGTGACTCAGTCACTACCGTAACAACTCGTCTATGTCTTAAGCATAAATTCTGAATCTTCCAAAGCCTAACCCTGGTCCAATAGGACCAACTTGTGCACATATTTATCAAGTCCCATGCTCAATTACCGCTGTATTCCTTAGCTAAAATAACTTGCCATTACGCCGACAATCCCGCCATCCTATGAGAACACAATCTTACAACCCAATTGCAGGTGGTAGGACTTCCCCACTTAGCCCGAAGCTACTCATTGCACCACTCTAGACCCTGCTGAGATCCTTTCCCCTTTGTTAACATGAATATTTCTCATTCAATCCGTCCAATTCTTCCAAATCCTCTTGTTAGCACTCCCTAATTACTCAAATTCTCTATCATCATTGACATATCCTGCCTCCTACCGAACATCCACTAGAATCCCTCACAGAAACTTGCCAACAACACGACCGCTAACCTACTCACAGGAGGTAACCCACCTATGGAAATCACCACCTGACACCTTCCAATGACACTGAAATGCACACTCTCCGCAACATCAATACCCCATCCTAAGCCTGCTCTCATTCACCAACTTTACCCGTCCGTCCGCTCCTCATGTACATCTACTAAATGCGCTACAACATCTTCAAATTCACCACCACATTGCGTCCTTATTTATTCCTAACAACTCCTCCCTGTTGTATCCAACCTTCCGCCGAAATAACCCACATTTCAACTTAAGCTCGAGGACCCAATCACCATCCACTAAAACTCTCAAACTTTCCCTCAAGATAGGCAGCTGTCTTACCACTAAACTCCGGTGCTACGCTTCCATTCTCCCACTTGTTAAACCCATTCCTTTAAACAACTACCTGTGGCCGCTCAACTGTTCGAGCGCAATGCAGTGGTGTTGGTTCCGATTCGACAAAGGTAGAATGCCTGATCGAAGGTCCAGTACAGTAGGTAGCAGGCGTGTTCGTTTTGGCTCCCGAGCCTTTTTCTTTTTTTTGCTTCTACGTCTCATGACGGGAGTGCTAGACCCATAAAATGCATTCTTTAGTCAAGCAATGAGAAAGATTTACCAATTTCTTCATATGCTATTTCATATTCATATGCCCTCTGACTTGAACTTCCTGACTTCCCAGGGTTTCCACTGCCTAACTAGACTTCTCATTCATCGGAAGATACACAATTCTCTGTCTTCGTTCGTGATCATGTTGGGCGAAAGGTAGTTGTAGAGGAGCGGCTGTGAAACGGCGATTCCCCCCTTTCCATTTAAGTAGGGAGGGCCTCCTTCCCCACCATTCCGGCCTATTATTGATAGGGATTTTACCGATGCTGAAGATAGACTTCCGTTTACACCTGGCCTTTTAGAAATTTAGCCGCCGCCTGACACTTCTCACATGTCTTCCTTCGTCATATGTTGTCCAATTCAATATCATTCCCTACAGTTCTTACACAAGTAGATAACCACGACTTCAAACTCTCGTAGGATCATCTTTCTCGGGCTACCTTCATTAGAAATAACTATTCAGTCTTGAACCACCACGCACCACGATCTCTAACAACCGCTTCTTCAATACTACTTCGCAACACTTTGACCCAATGCGACTGAAGAAACCATAACACCGACAAACTCAACACATTCCATTCGATCAATGACGACGATATCACATCATAGGTGAATATCCCACCTCACTTGAAAACACCAAGTCTTACTGCTTTATCAATCCAAAACCTGACCCTTTATAGTCCAAATGCCTTTCCTTTGCCGGAACTAAAATGCTGAAATCTCGAAATCACGCCCTGAGAAGACCTCCCTTCATGCCATTCATCACTCGCAACATATGGGTAAGCATTCTATCATCATATCGACATCGCGCGATAACAAATCGTAAGCATCATCACTACCTGAGCATAGCCTTAAGGCTCTCAGAAACACAACTACTGAGCTGAAACAACACAGTATGCTTCTGCATGGCCACAACAACAACCCCAACCAATTACACATGGAAAACATCTCGCATCATATTCGTAGCACCATTTCAGTCCCTCAAATTTCCGATTCATAGCAAGCGCTTCGCGACGTATAAGATTGAGTAGAAAGAAATGTAGGCATAAGCCTCAAAGGAATTGAATCGCGTGATGAGGAATCAAGAAGGGAAGTACTCCTAACATCCCTGTAGCCTCTCGAAGATAAGTACATACGTCTCCGTACCGATCCGCAAGACTCCACTAGACTTGATCATGACTCGTGAAACCTAAGGGAACCTAGAGCTTTGATACCATGTTTTCAAGACCCAAAATCCATAAGGTCGTGATGGTACCGGACACCACTGTCAGGCAAGCCAATCATTAAATGATTAAGTTAAATTTCCTGTTTTAGCATTTTTGAAATCATTACCTTTCACTTTATTACATAATAACTAAATAAAATCCGCTAAGTAAATATGAAAGTTTAATATTCCATTTTTATAAAATACATCCCAAACACATCCCAAAACCCGGTGACACAAGTACATGAGCAAATTCTAAGAATTTAACAAATACTACAAAGCTTGTCCGAAAAATAAATTGGGAAAAAAATTTAAAATGAAAATAAATACAATATGAGGGAGACTCTGTCAGCTGCGGTTTGCCTTCGGATGATGCAGCTCACCTAAGTCTCCAAGCCAGCCACGTCGCTATAAAGTACCTGTGCAATAAAAATGCACAGCAAGTGTAGCATGAGTACGAAAACAACGTGTACTCTGTAAGTATCCCTCCTAACCTCAGAGAGGTAGTGACGAGAGGTCGAATTAGACACTTACTATAAGTCAGTTAATTTTAATCAAGTGAGGTGCTAAGCATGAGTGTCATAGACAATTAGATAATAATCAAGGATAAGAAACATCAGACTTATTTCACATTTTACTGATCAATTCTTCTTCTTTTTAACTGCCAATTAAGAATTTCTCTAAGCCGATAAACATGTATAAATCACAGGAAATACGCAACAATTATCAAGCGCAAACAAAGTGCCGAGGATCGAACGACGCGGACCAACAATAATAAATTGTGCACTGCCGAGGGTCGAACGACTCGAACCATAGATGCATCTATTTTCCCCGCTCGCGAATCAGTCATGCGACGCGGTCAACATAGTAATAATAAGGATAACCTGCTCGCGAATCATACCTGCGACTTAGGTGCTCATATGTACACATATTCACATAATAAATCCGTATTTTTATCAAGAAAGCAGTTACTCAGGAAACTGGTAACATTCTTCTTAAGGGAACACGAAAAATAGCATTAAAATCTTATTTTTGAAAGTCATTTTCCAAGTTTAATAATATTCAATAATATAACCTTATCAGGAATGCAATTATCCACGGAGGAATCAATTCACTTTCTAGATGATTAAGAAAATGAACTCCAGTCTTCTTAGGTATTCAATTACTATTTCGATCATATTAGCAATCTAATATTACTAGCAAGATCTCAAGTACAACAGGTAAGGCATGCTAGTGGATCCTAGACTACCCGGACATAAGCATATTAGTAGCTACGCACGGACTCCCATCACCTCGGCCGTACGTAGCCCCCGCAAGTAATAGCATGTATTCATTTAGTTCACCTATGGGGACAATTCCCCCTCACAAAGTTAGAAAGGAGACTTACATAGCTCCGAAATTCCATAACCGGCTCCGAAACCCTTCCGACGATTCCAATTGATGCACAACGCCCCAAAACTAACCAAATAACGGCAACCCAATGAAAATATACTCCAATATTTTATAACAATTCAAATTATGTAAACTCATATCTCCGCTCAAGGAATTGATCAAAATGCCCTCGGGCCCACGTGCCCGAAATCCGAAATTTCTCGAAGATAAATTCTACACATAGCTTTATTAGTTCATATATAAAATTTACTCAAACATTCATGCTTAATTCGCGGTAGAAATCCAAAATACAAATTTTTATGTCTTTCCTCCAAAATCCCAATTTTCCACAATATTTTTCATGTTTTAATCCATGCATATACCTTGTATTTAACTTGATATGAGTGGGAATATCTTACCTTGTGATCCTTTGACGAAAACCCCTCCTTGAAGCTCCCCACAATCGCCCATGCCAAGTGAAATAATGAAGAAATAGCCAAGAAATCCCATTTTAAAAACAATTTGCCCAGCCTCATTTTCGCACCTGCAATCCTCATCTCGCACCTGCGATTCCGCAGGTGCGACCAAATTCCCGCACCTGCAGCTTCCTCAGCTCCAGCCAAAACTCGCACCTGCAACCCATTGTCCTCATCTGCGCCTTCACAGCTGCAGAAATTACATCACACCTGCGGTCCCAGCCAAGCCACCAAAATCTCCCACCTGCGGCGCCAAAGCCGCACCTGCGACCCAATCCTCGCAGGTGCGGTCACACTAGATGACAACAACTTCAGCTTTTCTCAACTTCAAATATTGATCCGTTAACCACCCAAAATCCACCTGAGGCCCCCGGTACCCTGTCCAATTACACCAACCTATTCCAATACATAATGTGGACTTGCTTGAGGCCCCAATTCACATCAAACAACATCGAAACCATGGATCGCACTAAAATTCAAACTTTAAGAACTTGAAATTTCAAACTTCCACATCCGATGTCGAAACCTATCAAATCACGTCCGATTGACCCCAAATTTTTCACACAAGTCATATTCGACATTACGGACCTGCTCCAACTTCCGGAATCACATTCCGACCCCGATATCAAAATTTTCACTTCCTGTCGGATTTCTCAAAAACCTTCAAATTTCTATCTTTAGTCAAATGACTTCAAAATGACCTACGGGCATCAGAATTCACTTCCGATCGCGCTCCCAACTCCAGAATCACCATACGGAGCTATTCCCAGGCTCAGAATCCCAAACAGACATCAATATCACTGAAATGCACGTCAACCCAAACTTAGGAAATTTTTTCAAAAATGTTGACTTCCACAATACACACCGAAACGCTCCCGGATTATCGAAAACCCGATCCGGACATACTCCCAAGTCCGAAATCATCATACGAACCTGCAGGAATCCTCAAATCCCGATTCGGAGGTCGTTTACTAAAAATTCCAATCTTAGTCAATTTCTCCAACTTAAGGCTTCGGAAATGAGAATTTTCTTTCCAATTAACTCTAAACTTCCTGAAATTCAATTCCGACCACACCTACAAATCATAATACCGGAAACAGAGCTTCTCATGACTTCAAATTGCTGAACGACGCGCTAGAGATCAAAACGACCGGTCGGGTTGTTACATCCGGGTAGTTAGGCCCACATCATGCCTTGTGTTTTTCCTCGAAATGAATTATATGCTTCATGAATTCATGTTATATGTAGCCTTGTTCCCTGAGATCATGAAATTTGATAATTTAAAGGAATTGTTCACTGGAAAGTAATTTATGAAGAATATTGTGTGTGCATGTGACCGCTTCGCAATTTACATTCCGCGAGCGGAGTGTTATTTCCCCCACTCTCATGGGAGCGGGTCGTACGCCACAGTGGATTAAAAGATACATTATGGTTCGGGTTGTTCGACCCTCGACAGTGCACAAATATGATTATTATGATGCCTCAGGCTGGTTGTCCTTATCCCGTATGCACATGCTAAATTGTTAAATACTTCATGGATATTGAAATGACAGATATTTTGGGGGAAATGAAGTAGTAATTATTTATTTACTTCCAGTTTTATTTGCATTGCAGTTACTTCAATGTTTACTATTTTTATCACCCTCGTATGCCTATTGCTCTTACCATATCTTATTGATTATGCTGTTGGACCCTAGTGAGTGTCAAGTCGACCTCTCATCACTACCTCTTCGAGATTAGACTGGATGCTCACTGGGTACATATCTATTTATGTACTCATGTTACGCTTCTGTACTTAATTGTATAGGTTCTTAGGCTGGTGCATCTGGTTATCAGACCGGAGCTCGATTCTAAGTATAGATTGGACCTGACTTCACGGTGAGCTGCTTCTCCTGACGATCCTCGGCAGCACCATGGAGTTTCTTTTGTTATTACCGTCTATTTCTTCTAGACAGTAGGATAATTATATTATATCTTTTGTATATTCTGTTAGTATCCCCGTAGGACTCGTGACACTAGTTCCTGGCACATACCTGGTAGATATTATGGTTTACGGGTCTGTATATATATTGGTTCACGCCTCCTTATGACCGCTTTTGGTTAAAATTGGCTAATTATCCTTTTCCATTAATGTTTTGAGCTTTAAAACTTGGCACGTGTTGGAATGTTCAATCAAATATGTGAAAATCCTTAGTTATTTGGGTGTTGGCTTGCCTGACCCCGGTGTTGGGCACCATCACGACATGAGTCAGGATTTTGGGTCGTGACAAAAACTAGAAAAAAATGTAATATTTCAATTTAAGGTTAATTTGATTAGTATTTAGAGTAATCAAGAGATTAATTTATTTTTAATATTATGTCATTCAACTAGAACAAAATACAAATTTTCTTGTTAAATTCTTAATAATTAAAAATTACGATTATTATTTCAAAGGACCGAAAAATACCTTTTCATCAACTATTTGGGAATAATATTAAGATGTTTTATTATTCAAATTTTTATTAGTATAAGAAGAAAAAAGTAATACATTAACACAACTGAAAATACTAAAAGAATAAAATTATATATCATTCAATTTAAACAATGAGAAAAGTACACGACGGCTTGTTTTTCAACTGACTTTTAAATTTTTATTTTATAGTAATTAATTTAAGGCTTAGTGGTGCAAAAAAAAATTTAAATAAAAAAGTGTAGACCCTATATAAAAATAATTTAAATTCTACTTGAATTATTATCTAATCATTGTATAATAAAGCATTAAACTTCGATAAGTATTTTAAAGTGATTGGTAAAGTAATACGATTTTAGAAAAATTAAAATGCAGATAATGCAAAAGATAAATAACAATACGTGTAATCGTGGTTCTATACGTTATTACACAAAAACCTCTTCTCTTTCTTCTTTTCCAAAAGGCGTAGAAAGTATTTAATTAGCAATAGACCAAGAAATATTAAAAGGAAGAAAATAAGAAGAAAAAAAAGGCAACATAGAGAAGAGGAGGTTGACCAAGGGCATAATAGTCATTTCAACTATATTAGTGCATTGTTTGCTTGTTTACTAGGCTCAAAAGTTTAGTTGTGGGTTCTTAATAATAGGAAAACCAAAACTAACGTGGTCATAAGCTATTAAATTCTTTAGTTGGACCCCTCTTTCCATTCGACCTTCACTATCTTCATTAAATGCATTACTTGATTGTTATTATTATTTTTTCAATAAGTACTTTCAACTAGAAAAATTATCTTTTTGATAATTTTATGATTCATAATTTCACCTGATTAAAAATACTAAGGTCAGGTGCATTTATATATGACAATTCAATTATCTCCTTAAGAAATATTATTTTATTTATTTTATTTATTAACTATTTCAAGTAAAGAAAATTTCATTAAAAAAGAATTAGTGATAATATATATTTATTTACATTCAAATGTTATTATATCATTATCAATTGACATCATTTTATACAAAGTTCTCATTAAATTTCAATTTCAATTGGACTACTTTATAAAATTCGGAAAAAAAAATATTTATGAATAAACTATAGTTTCAAGTCCCCTTTTTTTATTATAGAATATTAAAAATTTGTTCAAATTGTATAATAAATACCCCCTCTCTAAAATATGAGTTGAGAATATTTGAAGTAAAAATTAAGACAATTAATTTGTGGAAAATTTTTCTTTAAAAAATAATTATATATTAGAAAGTATGAGAAGTATCATCACACAGGATTATACTTCTCCCTCTATGATCGAAGTTAGTTGAGTACATACTCTATTCAATAAGAATTCAATATAAATTTCAAAATTCACAAATATACAAGTTATTGTTTTTAAAGAATCTCAACAAATACCACATTGCGATGAAAATTGGATTATACTCTAAATAGTATCTCAATCATATCAAATGAAACTAGAAAAAACTGTAATATGTCAATTTAAGGTCAAATTGATTAGTATTTAGAGTGATCGAGAATTAATTTATTTTTAATATTATGTCATTCAACTAGAACAAAATACAAATTTTCTTGTTAAGATTCTTAATAATTAAAAATCAGGATTATTATTTCAAAGGACCAAAAAATAAATTTTCATCAACTATTTGGGATAATATTAATATGTTTTATTATTCAAATTTTGATTAGTATTAAAAGAAAAAAGTAATATATTAACACAACTGAAAATACTAAAAGAATAAAATTATATATCATTCAATTTTAAAAATGAGAAAAATACACGACGGCTTATTTTTCAACTGAATTTTTAATTATTATTTTATAGTAATTAATTTCAGGCTTGGTGGTGCAAAAAGTTTTAAAGTAAAAAAGTGTAGACCCTATATAAAAATAATTTAAATTCTACTTGAGTTATTATCTAATAATTGTATAATAAAACATTAAACTTCCGCAAGTATTTCAAAGTTATTGGTATAGTAATACAATTTCAAAAAAATTAGAATGCAAATAATGCAAAAGATAAATAACAATACATGTAATCGTGGTTTTCTATGTTATTACACAAAATTCTATTCTCTTTCTTTGTGATGACCCGAAAGGTCATCCCGTATTTTTCTAGCTAATTCTATGTTCCGAGGTTGTGAAAACCTCTTTCTATCTCACCTCGATTTGCATGCACAACCCGGGCATGTAGCCGGGAAGCCTTTATGTGAAAAACTGATAAAAATGATAGTTTTGTATTAGAAATTTGAATAAAATTGACTTCGGTCAACATTTTTGGTAAACAGACCGGGACCCGTGATTTTACGGTCCCGGAGGGTCCGTAGGAAAATATGGGACTTGGGCGTATGCCCGGAATCGAATTTCGAGGTCCCAAGTACGAGAAATGATTTTTTTTTAAAAATTGTTTTCTGAAAAATATAAAGGTTTTTTAAAATAAAATTTGATGTGAAACATGTGGTATCGGGCTCGTATATTGGTTCCGGTGCCTGGTACATGTTCGATATGATTTATATGTGTTATCTGTGAAGTTTGGTAATAAACGGACTTGGTTTGACATGATTCGGGTCAAAAATGCAAAATTTGGTGTTTAAAGATATTTTGAGAAATTTCATTGATTTTGAGGTTTAATTCGATGTTTATGATGTTATTTTGGTGTTTTGATTACTCGAATAAGTCCTTAGGATGTTTTTGAGGTTGTGTGTATATTTGGTTTTGAGCCCCAAGGTCTCGGGTGTGTTTCGGTCCATTTTCCCTATTTTGAACTGTTGAACCTGCATTCTGGTTTCCTTCTATGCGATCGCATAGGAGTAGTCGCGATCGCATAGTATCTCTTTGAGCAGCCCAGACTTTCCTTCAATGCGTTCGCGCATAATCTACCGCGATCGCAGAGGCATACTTTCTTCTTCTTCGCGATCGCATCTACAGCATTGCGATCGCATAATGTTCCAGCAGGGCATCCGGTTATACCTTCTACGCGATCGCATTCAACGATTCGTGATCGCGTAGTGTGGCAATTTGGGGAGCAGGTAACTTCTCATACGGGATCGCACACGTGCCTTTGCGATCGCATAGAGCGTTTTGGCCATTGGCAATTGTTCCTCTTCGCGATCGTATTACTTCCCATGCGATCGCAGTACTTTAAGCCTGGGCAGCCTTTCTTTTCTTCTGCGCGATCGCAATCAATGTTCTGTGATCGCGATTCATTAAACATCTGGGCAGAATATAAGTTTTCCAAAATCGGGGTTTCACCTTTTTATACATATTTTGACTTCTAGAACTCGGTTTTGGGCGATTCCTTGAGGGTTTTTCACACTAATCGAATGGGTAAGTGTTCTTCCACTAGAATTAACTATATTTCATGAATTAGTTCTTGTTTTCATCATTTAATTTGTATTTTGGGTTGAGGGGATTGTGGGGTTTGAAAGAAAGTTTCTAAAATGAAAAATCATGATTTAAAAGACCAAATGTTATCGGAATTGGATAAATTTAGTATGGGTGAACTCGTATCGGAATGGGTAATCGGAATTTGTAAAATTTGTCGGGTTCCGAGGTGCGAGCCAGGGGGTAGACTTTTGGGTCAATTTTTATGATTTTGTAAAGATTGAGACTTTATTATTCGGAATAGTTCCTTATACGTTTTATGTGTATTTTGAAGTTGTTTTAGTTGATTGTAAGCCGTCCGGAGGTCTTTCCGTCCTAGAAGTCTATTTTTGAGTACCGGGTTATCGTCAGTGAGGTAAGTATCTGGCCTAACCTTGTGTGGGGTAAGTACTCCTTAGGATTGAGTCTTCCTTGTTGATATTATTCCGAGTATGCGAGGTGACGAGTGTGTACTCGTACTTATTTGCAATTAGATTGCCCTTTTAGGATTCGTAGATTCTTATTTTACCTTCGTATGATTTGTAACTGTTACACTTGAATCCTTGGTTGTTAATTTCATTCCTTCCTGTATAAATCAGAATTACTTGTTTTTGGATTCTTCGTTGGCTATTTGACTTTACTTGACTTAACTGAATATTCTACTTCTCTTATCATCATGCTATATTTTCTTCCTATCTTGCCTAATTGACTATAATTAGTGTCATCTAGCCTTATAGTGGACTAGCCGTAGTTGGAACATTTATTCATTGGAGTCAAGCATGCCCGTGAGTCTTACATTGTGATTTATATGACTATTCCCTTAAGTTCCACTTAGGTCTTATTGTTAGACATTTATGTTATTGGTATTTCCTTGATGTTGCCTATTATTGGGCCTTTTGTTTTAAGCCGAGTGTTATTCCGTGAAGTAAACTGTTTAGGTGAGAGTTGTTATAGCTATTTCCCTTGCCGGGATGTAATGGTTTCTGGTACTGTCTATGCTGTTAATGATATGGTTTGTATTGTTGACTCCCTTGCCGGGATGTAATGGTTTCTGGTACTGTCTATGCTGTTAATGATATGGTTTGTATTGTTGACTCCCTTGCCGAGATGTGATGGTTCCTATTGTTGTTTATGCTGTGAATGATATCATTTGTACTGTTGACTTCCTTGCCGGGATGCTGTGGTTTTTGTTACTGGTTATGCTGTTAATGATATTGTTTGTATTGTTGACTCCCTTGCCGGGATGTGGTGATTTGGGTCATATTGTTGGTTTTTCCTTGCCAAACTGTTGTTCTTGATATTGTTTGGGTGAGGAAGAGTGTAATGTATGAAGGATAATGTCGTGCCATGTTCATGATATTTAGCACGAGGGAACATTCCGTGCCATGTTTATGATATTTAGCACGAGAGAACATTTCATGCCATGTTTATGATATTTAGCACAAGGGAACATTATGTGCCATGTTTATGATATTTAGCACGAAGGAACATTCCTTGCCATGTTTATGTTATTTAGCACGAGGGAACATTTTGTGCCATGTTTATGTTATTTAGCACGAGAGAACATTCTGTGCCATGTTATGTTATGTTAGCACAAGGGGACATTCCGTGCCATGTTATGTTATGTTATCACGAGGAAACATTCCGTGCCATGTTATGTTATGTTAGCACGAGGGGACATTTTGTGCCGTGTTTATGTTATGTTAGCATGAGGGGACATTCCGTGCCATATTATGTTATGTTAGCACAAGGGGACATTCCGTGCCATGTTATGTTATGTTAGCACGAGAAAACATTCCGTGCCATGTTATGTTATGTTAGCACGAGGGGACATTCCGTGCCATATTATTGTGATGACCCTAAAGGTCATCCCGTTTATTCTAGCAAATTTTGTGTTCCGAGGTTGTGAAAAACCTCCTCCTATCTCACCTCGATTTGTGTGCACAGCCTGGGCGTGTAGCCGAGAAGCCATTATGTGAAAAATTGATAAAAATAATAATTTTGTATTAGAAATTTGAATAAAGTTGACTTCGGCCAACGTTTTTGGTAAACGGACCCGGACCCATGATTTGACGGTCCCAGAGGGTCCGTAGGAAAATATGGGACTTGGGCGTATGCCTGGAATCGAATTTCGAGGTCCCAAATCCGAGAAATGAATTTTTAAAGAAAATTATTTTTTGAAAAATATAAAATATTTTGAAAATGAAATTTGATGTGAAAACTGTGGTACCGGGCTCGTATCTTGGTTCCGGGGTCTGGTAAAGGTTCGATATAATTTATATGTGTTATCTGTGAAGTTTGGTAATAAACGGACTTCGTTTGGCGTGATTCAGACCTTAAACGCAAACAAATTGGTGTTTAAAGAGGTTTTGAGAAATTTCATTTATCTTTAGGTTAATTCGATGCTTATGATGTTATTTTGGTGATTTGATTACTCGAGTAAGTCCGTAAGATGTTTTTGAGGTTGTGTGTATATTTGGTTTTGAGCCTCGAGGGCTTGGGTGTGTTTCGGATAGGCGTTGGGGTGTGGAAACTTAGAAAAAATCTAGTTTTTGCTGCTATTATCACTGTTGTCCCTCCCTTCTATGCGGTCGCATAGCCTTAGACGCGCTTGCATAGTGCAAATTTGAAGTGCCTAGTTTTTCTTCTATGCGTTCGTAGGAGTCCATCCGCGATCGCGGAAGCCAGCCTGCTCCTTATACGCGATCGCAAGCTATTCCGTGATCGCGTAGAGCATTTATGACCTCTGATGTTTTTCCTCTACGCAGTCGCGACTCGATCCCCGCGATCGAGATGCATTAAAAGCCTGGGCAGATTATAAGTTTCCAAAATCAGANATATTTCATGAATTAGTTCTTGTTTTTATCATTTAATTTGTGTTTTGGGTTGAGGGAATTGTGGGTTTTGAAAAAAAGTTTCTAAAATAAAAAATCATGATTTGAAAGACCAAATGTCATCGGAATTGGAAAAATTTAGTATGGGTGAAATCGTATCGGAATGGGTAATCGGAATTTGTAAAAAATTTTGGTTTTCGAGGTTCGGGCCTGGGGGTCGACTTTTGGGTCGATTTTTATGATTTTGTAAGGATTGAGACTTTATTATTCGGAATCGTTCCTTATACGTTTTATGTGTATTTTGAAGTTATTTTAGTTGATTGTAAGCCGCCCGGAGGTCTTTCCGCCCGAGAAGTTTATTTTTGAGTACCGGGTTGTCGTCTTTGAGGTAAGTATCTTGCCTAACCTTGTGTGGGGGAACTACCCCTTAGGATTGAGTCTTCCTTGTTGATTGTAGTCCGAGTATGCGAGGTGACGAGTGTGTACTCGTACTTATTTGCAATTAGATTGCCCTTTTAGGATTCGTAGATTCTTATATTACCTATGTATGATTTGTAATTGTTACACTTGAATCCTTTGTTGCTAATTTCATTCCTTCCTGTTTAAATTAGAATTACTTGTTTTGGATTCTTCGTTGGCTATTTGACTTTACTTGACTTAACTGAATATTCTACTTCTCTTATCATCATGCTACATTTTCTTCCTAGCTTGCCTAATTGACTATAATTAGTGTCATCTAGCCTTATAGTTGACTAGTCGTAGTTGCAACATTTATTCGTTGGAGTCAAGCATGTCCGTGAGTTTTACATTGTGATTTATATGACTATTTCCTTAAGTGCTAGTTAGGTCTAATTGTTAGACATTTATGTTATTGGTATTTCCTTGATGTTGCCTATTATTGGGCATTTTGTTTGAAGCCGAGTGTTATTCCTTGAAGTAAACTGTTTAGGTGAGATTGGTTATAGCTGTTTCCCTTGCCGAGATTTTATGTTTATTGTTACTGTCTATGCTGTAATGATATGGTTTGTATTGTTGACTCCCTTGCCGGGATGTAATGGTTGCTTTTACTGTTTATGCTATTAATGATATGGTTTGTATTGTTGACTCCCTTGTCGGGATGTGATGGTTCCTATTACTATTTATGATGTGAATGATATCGTTTGTACTGTTGACTTCCTTGTCGGGATGTTGTGGTTTCTGTTACTGGTTAAACTGTTAATGATATTGTTTGTATTGTTGACACCCTTGCCGGGATGTGGTGATTTATGGGTCATATTTTTGGTTTTTCCTTGCCAAATTGTTGTTCATGATATTGTTTGGGTGAGGAAGAGTGTAAAGCATGAAGGATAATGTCGTACCATGTTTATGATATTTAGCATGAAGGATAATGTCGTGCCATGTTTATGATATTTAGCACGAAGGATAAAGCCGTGCCACGATTATGTTATTTAGCACGAGGGGAAATTCCGTGCCATGATTATGTTATTTAGCTTGAGGGGACATTTCGTGCCATGATTATGCTATTTAGCACGAGGGAATATTCCGTGCCATGATTATGTTATTTAGCACGAGGGGACATTCCGTGCCATGATTATGTTATTTAGCACGAGAGGACATTTCGTGCCATGATTATGCTATTTAGAACGAGGGGACATTCTGTGCCATGTCATGTTATGTTAGCACGAGGGGACATTCCATGCCATGTTATGTTATGTTAGCATGAAGGGACATTATGTGCCGTATTTCATGCAGTATTATTTCTGTCATTCTTTTTAGCCATTTGCTGTATTTATTGGCAAGTTCCTTCGGGATGTACGGCGCGCGGAGTTTGAGCAGTTGCGTCAGGGCACTGTGTCACTATGGGAGCATGCTGTTAGATTCAGTGAGTGGGCCAGACATGCACTTTCGCTTGGTTGCTTCAGCTGGAGATGAGTACGTAGAGTCATTTGGGAGATTCAGGCATGATATTCGGTTTAGCGGGACCCGAGAGTTAGATTAGGATGCCTCATTTTAGCAAGTAGTAGGGATCGCACGCCGGTTAGAGCACTCGTGGGACCGAGTGCGAGAGGACAGACGAAATCAGGGAGAGAGTTCAGGGAGGCAGTGAGGCCTCGTAGATCGGAAACTGGTCCGTATTATAGAGGCAAGGTACGACACGATAGAAGTTTTGTGGGTCAACCAGTTCAGTTTTCATTACCATCTTCGCATGGGATTTCAGGTACTCATGGGTCTCAGAGGAATCGTATTGTATGTTTTTCCACAGCCATGTCGGCAGTGAGATTGTTTTCAGTGTATAGATGTTAGCTACATGGTGAGAGATTATTCCAGGATTCAGGTAGGTGTGTGGTAGAAGGGTATTCAGGTGAGTAGAGGCCTCCTAAGAGGTGGAGACCCGGCCCATTTTTGTGTTTCATATAGTAAAATAGAGGCCTATGTGCCAGATATCATCACACAGGTATGTTTTGATGTGTTTCAGAGGGGCATCAATTGTAATTCATTATAGTTCTGCTGGTCGGGACGAGTTCACTAAGTTGTTGTTTAATTTCTGAGTGAGTTCCATGTTTTGCACTCCATTTTGTGTTTGCTCCTGTTGGGAGATTTTATGAGTAGTAGGCCGTGGCTATCGTTGTTCATTTAATTCTTGATAGTGGTGAGGTTGGAAGTGAGTCCTTGTTGTTCTTCGTGGTAAGCTTTATGTGATTTTCCCGAGTATTTTGTTTACGGGTTATGATTTGATGTTCCATCGAGAAGTGAGATCCGCTAGCATTATGAGTTTATCCGTTGAGATGAATTAGTGGAGGAATTTCAATTGGTATGATATATTTTCGGTATGTGATTCAGAGTTAAGGGCGAGGTCCTCATGATATTTGGGATTCGATATGTTTGGACCGGGCTGAGTACCGCGGTGGAATTTTATCAGGATGGAATCCTTGTGATTTGTTCATATGCTTTGCTTCTTCCTTGTTATATTGCTTTTGGTAAGTCGGTATTGATGGAGAGTTGTGCCTATAGGATTGTTTGATAGTTCCTTTATATGTTTCTATTTTCATATTCAGTCATTTCGTTATATATTTCTTTAGTTTAATTTGCGGGATACGTGCCCGGTGGTGGTAGTTGTGGCTTGGCGTTTCGGGTGCCTTATAATGAAGTCTTCGTGTTCATTACATCATTATCAGTGTTATGGGTTTTGGAAACAGATTTCTTCCTGATGTGGGGCTGATTGCCAATGTCGAGTTGATTTCGGGCAGCTATTGTGATCAAAAGTGTTATATGAGCCTATGTGTGCTGTACTGAGTTGTGTGGTCGTGCCTTGTGGGTGTAGTCATGAGTTGATGTAGCTGATTGAGGCTAATGCCGGATATGGATTTAGGATCGGCTCTTTTGTAAATGAGTAGAGGATGAGAAGTAGAGGTATGGGGCTTATCGGTGAATGTGAAGGCTATATTGCGCTTGTGATTGTATCACCGGGCTTATGAGGGTTTGGGTGACGTGGGATAACCCGCGGGTATTTGTTAGAAGTGTACAATCAGTGATTGGGTGAGTTCAAGGTGAATCCTGGCACGTTCGAGAATGAACGTTTGTTTAAGAGGGAGAGGATGTGATGACGCTAAAGGTCATCCCGTATATTCTAGAAAATTCTGTGTTCCGAGGTTGTGAAAAACCTCCTTCTATCTCACCTCAATTTGCGTGCACATCCCGGGCGTGTGGCCGGGAAGCCATTATGTGAAAAACTGATAAAAATGATAATTTTGTATTAGAAGTTTGAATAAAGTTGACTTCGGTCAACGTTTTTGGTAAACGGACCTGGACCCGTGATTTGACGGTCTGGAGGGTCCGTAGAAACATATGGGACTTGGGCGTATGCCCGGAATCGAATTCCGAGGTCCCAATTCCGAGAAATTAATTTTTAAAGAAAATTATTTTTTGAAAAATATAAAGGTTTTTGAAAATGAAATTTGATGTGAAACCTGTGGTATTGGGCTCGTATCTTGGTTTCGGAGCCTGGTACAGGTTCGATATGATTTATATGTGTTATCTGTGAAGTTTGGTAATGAATGGACTTTGTTTGGCGTGATTCGGACCTTAAATGCAAAAAAATTGGTGTTTAAAGAAGTTTTGAGAAATTTCATTTATCTTGAGGTTAATTCGACGCTTATGATGTTTTTTTGGTGATTTGATTACTCGAGTAAGTCCGTAGGATGTTTTTCAGGTTGTGTGTACATTTGGTTTTGAGCCCCGAGGGCTCGGGTGTGTTTCAGATAGGCGTCGGGGTGTGGAAACTTAGAAAAATATGGTTTTTCTTGCTGTTATGACTGCTGTCCCTCCCTTCTATGCGATCGCATAGCCTTAGACGCGATCGCATAGTGCAAATTTGAAGTGCCCAGTTTTTCTTCTACGCGTTCGCAGGAATCCATCCGCGATTGCGGAATCCAGCCTGCTCCTTGTACGCGATCGCATAAGCTATTCCACGATCGCGTAGAGCATTTTTGACCTGTTATATTTTTCCTCTACGTGATCGCGACTCGATACCCACGATCGCGATTCTTTAAAAACCTGGGCAGATTATAAGTTTCCAAAATCGGGGGTTTCACCATCAAATGGGTAAGTGTTCTTCCACTAGAAATAATTATATTTCATGAATTAGTTATTGTTTTTATCATTTAATTTGTGTTTTGGGTTGAGGGAATTGTGGGTTTTGAAAGAAAGTTCCTAAAATGAAAAATCATGATTTGGAAGACCAAATGTTATCGGAATTGGAAAAATTCAGTATGGGTGAACTCGTATCGGAATGGATAATCGGAATTTGTAAAATTTGTCAGGTTCCGAGGTGCGGGCCCGGGGGTCGACTTTTGGGTCGATTTTTATGATTTTGTAAAGATTGAGACTTTATTATTCGGAATCGTTCCTTATACGTTTTATGTGTATTTTGAAGTTTTTTTAGTTGATTGTAAGCCGTCCGGAGGTCTTTCCGCTCGAGAAGTCTATTTTCGAGTACCGGGTTGTCGTCTTTGAGGTAAGTATCTTGCCTAACCTTATGTGTGGGAACTACCCCTTAGGATTGATTCTTCCTTTTTGATTGTAGTCCGAGTATGCGAGGTGACGAGTGTGTACTTGTACTTATTTTCAATTAGATTGTCCTTTTAGGATTCGTAGATTCTTATATTACCTATGTATGATTTGTAATTGTTACACTTGAATCCTTTGTTGCTAATTTCATTCCTTCCTATTTAAATTAGAATTACTTGTTTTTGGATTCTTCGTTGGATATTTGACTTTACTTGACTTAACTGAATATTCTACTTCTCTTACCATCATGCTATATTTTCTTCCAAGATTTCCTAATTGACTATAATTAGTGTCATCTAGCCTTATAGTTGACTAGCCGTAGTTGGAACATTTATTCGTTGGAGTCAAGCATGACCATGAGTTTTACATTGTGATTTATATGACTATTCCCTTAAGTGCTACTTAGGTCTAATTGTTAGACATTTATGTTATTGGTATTTCCTTGATGTTGCCTATTATTGGTCCTTTTGTTTGAATCCGAGTGTTATTCCGTGAAGTAAACTGTTTAGGTGAGATTGGTTATAGTTGTTTTCCTTGTCAGGATGTTATGTTTATTGTTACTGTCTATGCTGCTAATGATATGGTTTGTATTGTTGACTCCCTTGCCGGGCTGAGATGGTTCCTATTACTGTTTATGTTGTTAATGATATGGTTTGTATTGTTGACTCCCTTGCCGGGCTGAGATGGTTCCTATTACTGTTTATGTTGTTAATGATATGGTTTGTATTGTTGACTCCCTTGCCGGGATGTGATGGTTCCTATTACTGTTTATGCCGTGAACGATATCGTTTGTACTGTTGACTTCCTTGCCAGGATGTTGTGGTTTCTTTTACTGGTTAAGTTGTTAATGATATTGTTTGTATTGTTGACTCCCTTGCCGGGATGTGGTGATTTATGGGTCATATTGTTGGTTTTTCCTTGCCAAACTGTTGTTCTTGATATTGTTTGGGTGAGTAAGAGTGTATAGCACGAAGGATACTGACGTGCCATGTTTATGATATTTAGCACGAAGGATAATGTCGTGCCATGTTTATGATATTTAGCACGAAGGATAATGTCGTGCCACGATTATGTTATTTAGCACGAGGGGACATTCCGTGCCATGATTATGTTATTTAGCACGAGGGGACATTCCATGCCATGATTATGCTATTTAGCACGAGGGACATTCCGTGCCATGATTATGTTATTTAGCACGAGGGGAGATTCTGTGCCATGATTATGTTATTTAGCACGAGGGGTCATTCCGTGCCATGATTATGCTATTTAGCACGAGGGGACATTCCGTGCCATGTTATGTTATGTTAGCACGAGGGGACATTTCGTGCCATGTTATGTTATGTTAGCACGAAAGGACATTTCGTGACGTATTTATGCATCATTATTTCCGTCGTTCTTGTTTGCCATTTACTGCATTTATTGGTAATATTTGATATTCCTCATGTACTGCATGGAAATTTCTGAGTGACAGACTGAGTCCCGGTGGATAAATCTTGAGGAGATTTTTATCAAGGGATTTTATTGAAAAAAAAAAACAATGGTTTTGAAATGATTATATTTGAATGACTTTTACATCGAAGGTATGTTTGAAAAGCACTAGTTTTATCTAAAATGATATTTGGAAGTCATTTATTGGGAAAGCCTCTTTGGAAAGCTTCATAATTTGAAAGAAACTATGTTTTACGTAATTCTCTCTATTAATTATACTTATATCTACTTTTGGAGAAAGTAGGTTTTCAAAGTAAACTCTTCCATACTAAAATGATTTTATTTGCAAAAGTTTTCATATGAACTGTTGCTTAAAGATTTCTACCAGTTATGGATTTTAATGGATAAGGCCCGTTGTGAACAAACCGGCGTGGAGTTGAGCTATCGATATCCTATATCGTATTGTGTTTTCCTTTCTATTCGGCTTGTTTTGCTGCCCATCTTTCTTTGTATTTTTGTGTTGTTTCGTGATTGATTTCTGTAATTTCCTTCCGCTTTATACTGTCATTGTGGTGGATTATCCTGAGAAGTCTTAGATAGATGTAACGTTAGGTCATTTCTATATTCATGTTATTTATTTTGTAGACAAGTGGTGTCTTGACTAGTCCTCGTCACTACTCCACCGAGGTTAGTCTTGATACTTTCTGGGCACCGCTGTGGTGTGCTCATACTACACTTCTGCACATTTTTGTGTGCAGATCCAAGTATATATTGTAGTAGTTGTGTGGATGATTGCCGAGGAGACTCAAGGTAACCTGCTGCTGCATTCGCAGGCGTCGGAATCACCTTATTTGTATTTATTATTCATACACTATTATATCTACTTCCAAACAGTTGTACTTAGAAGTTGTAGAACATTCGTAGAGCTTATGACTTGTACTACCGGTTTTGGGAAAGTTTGTACATTCTGGTCAGATTCTATATCAAGACTGTTAGTTCTCCTTATTTATTGTTGTTATTCAGTAACTTCTAGGCTTACCTAGTCCCTAAGACTAGGTGCCCAACGGAGGGAAATTGGGTCGTGACAAGTTGGTATCAGAGCTCTAGGTTCATAGGTGCTACGAGTCATAAGAGAGTTTAGTAGAGTCTTGCGGATCGGTACGGAGACGTCTGTACTTATCTTCGAGAGGCTACAGAGTTATTAGGAAAATTTCACTTCCTTCATTCCTATCGTGCGATTTTATTGATCTTGAAGTTTGAAGTTATCATTACATTCTCTCACCGATGGTGAGGACACGAACGACGGTTCCTGATGATGTTACCCCGAAGAAAGTGTCGCAGGGGTCAAAGACAGAGGCCAACAAGGAGCACGTGCCACAGTTAAGATGCCTACTAGAGCAGCCGTTGAGGAGTCGCCAGTAGTTCTAGTTGGGGGACAGGTACTGGGGGAACCTATTGCTACCCCGGATTTCAGGAGACCTGAGCACAGTTTTGAGTATAAGTGGTACATTGACTCAGGCAGGGTTGATTCTAGTGCACCAGATGCTTCATAAATTAGGGGAGGTTTTCAGACTCCCACCGTCTACACTCCAGAGTAGCGAGATCATATTGGTCAGGTTCCACTTGTTATGACAGAACGACAAATAGTTTTAGTTCAGCCATGGTCAGGGTAGCAGCATCAGAGGGAGAATACCTTGGAATTGAGGGGTACTGGAAGTACCACCCTTCTATCTTTCAGTGGATTGGAGGCAGATAATGCCCAAGGTTTCCTAGAGGAGTGTCACTATATTCTTCGTACTTCGGGTATTGTGGAGATGAGAGGGATTCCTTTCGTCACGTCTCAGGTTCAGAGTAATGGGTTGATCAGTGGTGGTGGCATATGATTTGGGGTCACCTGAACAAGTTAGATTCACTAGCATGGATTCAGTTTTCGGAGATGTCTTGAGGGAGGTTGCACCTTAGTTCCTTCGGGACGTACGACATGCGGAGTTTGAGCAGTTGCATTAGGGCGCTGTGTCACTATGGGAGCATGCAGTTAAATTCAGTGGGTGGGCCAGACATGCACTTTGATTGGTTGCTTCAGCTGGTAGATGAGTCCGTAGAGTCATTTGGGAGATTCAGGCATGATATTCGGTTTAGCGGGACTCGAGAGTTAGAGTAGGATGCCTCGTTTCAGCAGGTAGTAGGGATCGCTCGCCAGTTAGAGTGCATGTGGGACCGGGAGTGAGAGGGCAGCGAGATCAGGGAGAGAGTTCAGGGAGGCAATGAGGTCTCGTAGATCTGAGGAATCTACTGGTCCGTATTATGGAGGCAAGGCACAACACTGTAGAAGTTTTGTGGGTCAACCAGTTCAGTTTGCATTACCAGCTTCGCATGGGATTTCAGGTACTCTTGGGTCTCAGAGGATTCGTATCGTGTGTTTTTCCACAGCCATGTCAGCAGCAAGATTGTTTTCAGTGTGGAGATGTTAGCCACTGGGTGAGAGATTGTCCCAGGATTCAGGTAGGTGTGTGGTAGCAGGGTATTCAGGTGAGGATGGGGCGCCTAAGAGGGGGAGGCCCGACCCGTTGATGTGTTGCATATGGTAGGTCGGAGCCGATGTGCCAGATATTATCACAGGTATATTTTGATGTGTTACAGAGGGGCACCATTTGTATTTCATTATAGTTATGCTGGTCGGAATGAATTCCCTTACTTGTTGTTTTATTTATGAGTGAGTTCCATGTTTTGCACTCCATTTTGTGTTTGCTCCTGTTGGGAGATTCTATGAGTAGTAGCCCGTGTCTATCGTTGTTTATTTCATTATTGATAGTGGTGAGACTGGAAGTGAGTCCTTGTTGTTCTTCGTGGTAAGATTTATGTGATTTTCCTAAGTATTTTGGTTACGAGTTGTGATTTGATATTCCATCAAGGTGTGAGATCAACTAGCATTATGATTTTATCAGATGAGATGAATTAGTGGAAGAATTTCAATTGGTATGATATATTTTTGGTATGTGATTCAGAGTTGAGGGCGAGGTCCTCGTGATATTTGGGATTCGATATGTTATGACCGGGCTGAGTACCGCGGTGGAATTTTATCAGGACAGAATCATTGTGATTTGTTCATATTCTTTTCTTCTTCCTTGTTATATTGCTTTTAGTAAGTCGGTATTGATGGAGAGTTGTGCCTATGGTCTTGTTTGATAGTACCTTTATATGTTTCCATTTTCACATTCAGTCATTTCGTTATGTGTTTTCTTTAGTTTAGTTTGCGGGATGTATGCCCGGTGGTGTCAGTCGTGGCTGGTGACTCGGGTGTTTAATAATGAAGACTTCGTGTTCATTGCATCATTATCAGTGTATGGGGTTTGGGAACATAGTTCTTTCAGATGTGGGGCTAATTTCCAATGTCTAGTTGATTTCGGGCAACTATTGTGATCAAAAGTGTTATGTGAGCCTATGTGTGATGTATTATGTTGTGTGGTCGTTCCTTGTGGGTGTAGTCATGAGTTGATGTAGCTGATTGAGGCTAATGCCGGATATGGATTTAGAATCGGGTCTTTTGTAAATGAGTATAGGGTGAGAAGTAGAGGTATGAGGCTTATCAGTGGTGATGTGAAGGCTATATTGCAGTTGTGATTGTTTCATCAGACTTTCGTGGGTTGGGGTGACGTGGGGTCACTCGCGTGTATGTGTTAGAAGTATCCAATCAGTGGTTGGATAAGTTCAAGGTGAATCCTGGCACGTTCGAGGACGAACGTTTGTTTAAGAGGGGGAGGATGTGATGACCCAAAAGATCATCCCGTATTTTTCTAGCTAACTCTATGCTCCGAGGTTGTGAAAACCTCCTTCTATCTCACCTCGATTTGCGTGCACATCCCGGACGTGTAGCCGGGAAGCCTTTATGTGAAAAACTGATAAAAATGATAATTTTGTATTAAAAATATGAATAAAATTGATTTCGGTCAACATTTTTGGTAAACAGACCCGGACCCGTGATTTGATGGTTTCGCAGGGTCCGTAGAAAAATATGAAACTTGGGCGTATGCTGGAATCGAATTCCGAGGTCCCAAGTACGAGAAATGAATTTTTAAAGAAAATTGTTTTCTGAAAAATATAAAGGTTTTTAAAAATGAAATTTGATGTGAAACCTGTGGTATCGGGCTCGTATCTTGGTTCCAGAGCCTGGTACAGGTTCGATATGATTTATATGTGTTATCTGTGAAGTTTGGTAATAAACGGACTTGGTTTGACGTGATTCGGGTAAAAAATGCAAAATTTGATGTTTAAAGAAGTTTTGAGAAATTTCATTGATTTTGAGGTTTAATTTGATGTTTATGATGTTATTTTGGTGTTTTGATTACTCGAATAAGTTTGTAGGATGTTTTTGAGGTTGTGTGTATATTTGGTTTTGAGCCCCGAGGTCTCGGGTGTGCTTCGGATGGGTTTCGGGTCCATTTTCCCTATTTTGAACTGTTGAACCTGCATTCTGGTTTCCTTCTTTGCGATCGCATAGGAGTAGTCGCGATCGCATAGTGTCTCTTTGAGCAGCCCAGACTTTCCTTTAATGCGTTCGCGCATAATCTACCGCGATCGCAGAGGTATACTTTCTTCTTCTTCGCGATCGCATCTACAGCATCGTGATCGCATAATTTTCCAGCAGGGCATCCGATTATATCTTCTACGCGATCGCATTCCACGATTCGCGATCGCGTAGTGTGTCAATTTGGGCAGCAGGTAGCTTCTCATATACGATCGCACACGTGCCTTCGCGATCACATAGAGCGTTTTGGCCAGTGGCAATTGTTCCTCTTCGCGATCGCATTACTTCCCCCGCGATCGTAGTACTTTAAGCCTGGGCAACATTTATTTCCTTCTCCGCGATCGCAATCAATGTTCCGCGATCGCGATACATTAAACATCTGGGCAGAATGTAAGTTTTCCAAAATCGGGGTTTCACCATTTTATACATATTTTGACTTCTAGAACTCGGTTTTGGGCGATTCCTTGAGGGTTTTTCACACTAATCGAATGGGTAAGCGTTCTTCCACTAGAATTAATTATATTTCATGAATTAGTTCTTGTTTTCATCATTTAATTTGTGTTTTGGGTTGAGGGGTTTGTGGGTTTTGAAAGAAAGTTTCTAAAATGAAAAATCATGATTTGAAAGATCAAATGTTATCGGAATTGGATAAATTTAGTATGGGTGAACTCATATCGGAATGGGTAATTGGAATTTGTAAAATTTGTCGGGTTCCGAGGTGTGGGCTTGGGGGTCGACTTTTGGGTCGATTTTTATGATTTTGTAAAGATTGAGACTTTATTGTTCGGAATCGTTCCTTATACGTTTTATGTGTATTTAGTTGATTGTAAGCCTCCCGGAGGTTTTTCCGCCCGAGAAGTTTATTTTTGAGTACCGGGTTGTCGTCTTTGAGGTAAGTATCTTTCCTAACCTTGTGTGGGNGAGAAGTCTATTTTTGAGTACCGGGTTGTCGTCTTTGAGGTAAGTATCTTTCCTAACCTTGTGTGGGGGAACTATCCCTTAGGATTGAGTCTTCCTTGTTGATTGTAGTCCGAGTATGTGAGGTGACGAGTGAGTACTTGTACTTATTTGCAATTAGATTTCCCTTTTAGGATTCGTAGATTCTTATATTACCTGTGTATGATTTGTAATTGTTACACTTGAATCCTTGGTTGTTAATTTCATTCCTTCCTGTTTAAATTAGAATTACTTGTTTTTGGATTCTTCGTTGGCTATTTGACTTTACTTGACTTAACTGAATATTCTACTTCTCTTATCATCATGTTATATTTTCTTCCTAGCTTGCCTAATTGACTATAATTAGTGTCATCTAGCCTTATAGTTGACTAGTCGTAGTTGCAACATTTATTCGTTGGAGTCAAGCATGCCCGTGAGTTTTACATTGTGATTTATATGACTATTCCCTTAAGTGCTAGTTGGTCTAGTTTTTAGACATTTATGTTATTGGTATTTCCTTGATGTTGCCTATTATTGGGCCTTTTGTTTTAAGCCGAGTGTTATTCCGTGAAGTAAACTGTTTAGGTGAGATTGGTTATAGTTGTTTCCCTTGCCGGGATGTTATGATTTCTGTTATTGTCTATGATGTTAATGATATGGTTTGTATTGTTGACTCCCTTGCCGGGATGTGATGGTTCCTATTGCTGTTTATGTTGTGAATGATATTATTTGTACTGTTGACTTCCTTGCCGGGATGTGGTGATTTATGGGTCATATTGTTGGTTTTTCCTTTCCAAACTGTTGTTCTTGATATTGTTTGGATGAGGAAGAGTGTAAAGAACGAAGAATAATGTCGTTCCATGTTCATGATATTTAGCACGAGGGAACATTTTTTGCCATGTTTATAATATTTAGCACGAAGTAACATTCCGTGCCATGTTTATGCACGAGGGAACATTTCGTGCCATGTTTATGATATTTAGCACGAGGGAACATTTCGTGCCATGTTTATGATATTTAGCACGAGGGAACTTTCTGTACCATGTTTATGTTATTTAGCACGAGGGAACATTCTGTACCATGTTTATGTTATTTAGCACGAGGGAACATTCCGTGCCATGTTATGTTATGTTAGCACAAGCGGACATTCCGTGCCATGTTATGTTATGTTAGCACGAGGGGACATTCTGTGCCATGTTATGTTATGTTAGAACAAGGGGACATTCCGTGCCATGTTATGTTATGTTAGCACGAGGGGACATTGCGTGCCATGTTATGGTATGTTAGCACGAAGGGACATTCCGTGCCATATTTATGCATTAGTAGTTCCGTCGTTCTTGTTTGCCATTTACTGCATTTATTGGCAAGATTTGATATTCCTCCAGTACTGCATGCAAATTTATGAGTGACGGACTGAGTCCCGGTGGATAAATCTTGAGGAGATTTTTATCAAGGAATTTTATTGAAAAGTATTATTGAAAAAAAATGGTTTTGAAATGATTATATTTGAATGACTTTTACATCGAATGTATATTTGAAAAGCACTAGTTTTGTCTAAAATGATATTTGAAAGTCATTTATTGGGAAAGCCTCTTTGGAAAGCTTCGTAGTTTGAAAGAAACTATGTTTTACGTAATTCTTTCTTTTAATTATACTTATATCTACTTTTGGAGAAAGTAGGTTTTCAAAGTAAACTCTTCCATACTAAAATGATTTTATTTGCAAAAGTTTTTCATATGAATTGCTGTTTAAAGATTTCTACCAGTTATGAATTTTAATGGCTATAGCCCGTTGTGAACAAACTGACGTGGAGTTGAGCTATCGGTGTCCTCTATTGTATTGTGTTTTTCTTTCGATTCGGCTTGCTTTGCTGTCCATTTTTCTGTGTATTTTTGTGCTATTTCGTGATTAATTTCTGTAATTTCCTTCCGCTTTATACTGTCATTGTGGTGGATTATCCTGAGAAGTCTAGATAGATGTAACGTTCGGTCATTTCTATATTCATGTTATTTATTTTGTAGACCAGTTGTGTCTTGACTAGTCCTCGTCACTACTCCACCGAGGTTAGTCTTGATACTTACTGGGCACCGCTTTGGTGTGCTCATACTACACTTCTACACATTTTTGTGTGCAGATCCAGGTATATATTATAGTAGTTGTGTGGATGATTTTCGAGGAGACTCAAGGTAACCTACTGCTGCATTTGCAGGCGTCTGAGTCACCTTCTTTGTATTTATTATTCATACACTGTTTTATCTACTTCCAAACAATTGTACTTAGAAGTTGTAGAAGATTCGTAGAGCTTATGACTTGTACTACTAGTTTTGGGAATGTTTGTACATTCTGTTGAGATTCTATATCAAGACTGTTAGTTCTCCTTATTTATTGTTGTTATTCAGTAACTGCTAGGCTTACCTAGTCCCTAAGACTAGGTGTCATCACGATACCTAACAGAGGAAAATTGGGTCGTGACATTCTTCTTCCCCTAAGGGAGTAGAAAGTGTGTAATTAGCAATAAACCAAGAAATATTAAAAGGAAGAAAAAAAGAAGAAGAAAAAAAATGGCAACAATTGGGCCCGTGCATCGCACGAATACATCATCTAGTATAAAAAGAAAAAGTAAATAGTACGCACATTGTAACGACCCGACTGGTAGTTTTGAGCTCTAGCTCGTCGTACGGCAATTTGAGGCGGTGAGCAGCTTCGTTTCAGGTATTATGACTTGTAGGTGTGGTCGAAATTGAATTTTGGGAAGTTCGGAGTCGAATTGGAAGGAAAATTCTCATTTCGAGAGCCTTGAGTTGGAAGAATTGACTAAGATTAGAAATTTTCAGAATCAGGATCTAAAGGTTCCAGCTGGTTCGTATGATGATTTCGGACTTGGGCGTCTGTTCGAATCGGGTTTAGGATGAACCGGGAGTGTTTCAGCGCATATTGTAGAAGTTAGCATTTTAGAAGAAATTTCATAAGTCTGGGTCGAAGTGTATTGATGTGTTATTGATGTCCGTTTGGGATTCCGAGTTAGGAAATAGCTCCGTACGATAATTCTGGAGTTAGGAGCGCGATCGGAAGTAAATGCGGAGGTCCGTAGGTCATTTTTGAGTCATTTGGCTAAAGTTAGAAATTTGAAGGTTTTTAAGAAATCCGACCGGAAGTGGAAATTTTGATATCGCGGTCGAATTTCGATTTCGAAAGTTGGAACATGTCTGTAATGTTGAATGTGACTTGTCTGCAAAATTTGGGGTCAATCGGACGTGATTTGATAGGTTTCGGCATCGAATGTAGAAGTTTAAAATTTCAAAGTTCATAAAGATTGAATTGTGACGTGATCCATTGTTTCGATGTTATTTGATGTGATTTGAGGCCTCGAGCAGGTCCCCATTATGTTTTGGAGCAGGTTGGTGTGATTGGACGGGGTCCCGAGGGCCTCGGGTGGATTCCGGGTGGTTAACGAATCGAATTTGGAGTTGAGGAAGGGCTAAAGCATTTGGTGTCTGGTGCGACTGCACCTGCGCAATAAGGTCCGCAGGTGCGGCTTTGGCATCGCAGATGCGGAATTTGGCTGGCGTGGATGGGGGCGCATGTGCGAGGTTATTTTTGCACCTGCGAAGGCGCAGATGCGGAAAAGGAAGCGCAGGTGCGGGGCCCGACTAGGAAGGAGGTAAGCCGCAAATGTGGGTGCTTAGGCACACCTGCGTGCACGCAGGTCCGATGCTGGAGGTCGCAGGTGCGGAGGTCGGGTCTGGGCAGTGTGTATTTTAAAACCGAGGTCTTGGCTCATTTTCACTTCATTTCTTCAATGGAAGGCAATTTTGGAGCGATTTTGGAGTGGTACTTCCAGCATCTTCCATAAGGTAAGTGATTTCTTCCCATCTTGAGTTAAATACTTGGATTATATACGGATTAGAGAAGAAAAATTTGTAGAAATTATGGGATTTGGAAGAAAACATAGAATTATTATTTTTGGGATTTTGACCACGAATTTGGGAATGAAATTGAAAAAGAATTATATATTTGAATTCATAAAGTTAAGGTAATCTTTATCTTCGGAAAATTTCAAAATCCGGGCACGTGGGCCGAAAGAAAATTTTTTCAACTTTCCGAGCGGAGTTGGGAATTTATATAAATTGATGTGTTATAAGTATTAGAGTATATTTTCATTGGTTTACCCCGTTATATGGATAGTTTTTGGGCCTGGTGCAACAATTTGAGTCGTCGGAAGGGCTTGGAAGTCGGTTATGAATCTTCAGAGCGAGGTAAGTCTCCTTTCTAACCTTGTAAGAGGGAATTATCCCCATAGGTGAAATAATTAATTATGCGCTACTATTTGTGGGGGCTACGTACGCACGAGGTGACAGGACTACGTGCGTAGCTACTATTATGCTTATGTCCAGGTAGTCTAGGACCCAAAAACATGTTTTAATTGTCGTATTTGTGACTTTACTGATGAATTTAAAATGTTTTAACCTTATCGAACTTGGCAAATGAATTTCTAGAAAAGATTTAAATATTATTTTTGTGACCATTAAAAGAGAAATTTATTTATTTTCTTGGGTAATTGTTTTCCCGATATAGTCGGGGTGGACTGTTTGAATGTGTATGCTTGTGTGTGACCGCTTCACAAATGATATCCGCGAGCGGGGTGATTTCTTCCACTACTCTCACGGGAGCGGGTCGTACTTCACGTCAGGTTAATAGATGCATCTATGGTTCACGTCGTTCGACCCTTCTACAGCTCACAGTTTACATTTATGTTGGTTCGGGCCGTCGACCCTCGACATTTCCTGCGCATGATATTTGCTGGTTACCATATGTGATTTTAACTGTTGACTTGCCTTAAGATATAAGTTACTAATTGAATTGACGGAAACTGGGATTTATAATTTATGGAAGAAGTTGTTATTTCCTATCATTTATTAGTTACCTATGATATCCATGCTTAGTGTCACCCTTGATTTCATTAAATTGACCTCTAGCAAGTGTCAAATTCGACCTCTCATCACTACCTCTTCGAGGTTAGGCGGGATGCTTACTGAGTACACGGTATTTTCGTACTCATACTACACTTGATGTGCATTTTGTTGCATAGGTACATGTATATCTAGTGGCCCCGCTCGACACAGTGGTGTGGCTGTTATGGGACTTAGGTGAGTTTCTCCTCTCGAGACGACCCGCAACCAGCAGAGTCTCCCTCAGATGTATAGTACTCTATTTTTTATTTCTTTGTCCAGTTTGTAGTTCGGAAAAATATTGTATTACATGTATACTTCCTAGAAGTTGCTCATGCACTTGTGACACCAGGTTTTGGGATGATTTTGGGATGTAGTTGTTAATTAAATTGTTAAAACATCGCTATTTACTCAGTAAATTTTATTGATCGTTATAAAATGAAATGAAAAGTAACGATTTCAAAATACTAATATAGGAATTTTAATTAACTATTTATTGTTGGCTTGTCTGACGGTGGTGTCCGGCGCCATCACGACCTTAATGGATTTTGGGTCGTGACAACGTGGTATCATTGCACCGGGTTCCCTTAGGTCTCACGAGTCATGAGCAAGTCTAGTAGAGTCTTACGGATTGGCACGGAGATGTCTGTACTTATCTTCGAGAGGCTACAGGGCTGTTAGGAGTACTCCCCTTCTTGATTCCTCATCGTGCGATTTGATTCTTTTGAGGCTTATGCCTACGTTTCTTCTTACTTAATCTTACGCGTCGCGGAGCGCTTGCTATAAATCGGTAATTGAGAATGGTACTTCAGATGAGGTGCGGGATGTTTCCCCCTGCGATGTTGATTGGGGCTATTGTTGTTGCTCAACGGAAGGATATTATGTTGTTTCAGCGCAGTAATTATATTTCTGAGAGCCTTGAGGTTATGCGCAGATTTGTTATGATGCTTATGATTGGTTATCGCACGGTGTTGATATGATGGTAGGACTATATGTCGGTGAAATGAATGACTTATAGGAGTTCTACTTAGGGCGTAATTCCGAGATTTCAGTATTTTATTTCCGGTGCAAGGAAGGCAATTTGACTATAAATGTTCAAGTTCGAGTTGATGGAGTAATGAGACTTTGTGTTTTCAAGTGAGGTGGAATCTTCATATGTGATGTGGCATCGTCGTCTTTGATCTAATAGAATGTGTTAAGTTCACTCGTGTTATGGTTTCTTCGATTGCATTGGGTCAGAGTATTGTGAAGTAGTATTGAAGAAGCGGTTGTTAGAGATCGTAGTGTGCGGTGGTTCAGGGTTGAATAGGTATTTCTAATGCAGGCAGCTTGAGAAAGATGATCTTCGGAAAGGTTTGAAGTTGTAGTGATATGCTGGTTTAAGTGCTAAGGAGAATGATATTGATTTGAGGCAACATGTCACGCTCCGAACCTGGGGAGGCGTGTCTGGCACCCAGTGCCGTACTGACCCGAGCAAACCACTCTGTAACCCTTTTTTTTTGTAACTATCATGGGCCAACATGACCACAACTCATAATGTATAGCTTTAAGTGGGCAAACACTGTATCAATGAACCATCGTTCTTAAAACATGAATACATATGGGCCGTCAAGGCTTATGACATACTGTACAAAATGAACCTTTGTCTACAAAGCCTCTAAGACTATTTGGCATCAAATAAGACAGGGTACTGGCCTACCCATAAGTCTGTAGCAAAACTTCCGACACGATGACTTATAGACTCGGTTGTTGTTGGTCCCAAACGCACCGCAAGTATACGTGGTTGTAGCAAGTAATATAATGTTAAATCGAATGTTGAACCCAAAGGTACTTGTGTAAACTACTTTCCAAATCACTCTAATTGTTATTTAATCAAAGCCAAAATACAATCCAGGAATGTAACTATTTTATACGACGATTATATGAACCAACTAATTCTTAAGTAACGGGAGTATTGTTGTGTATTCAGTAGAGACAAGTATTCCAGGGTTGTGACAAATTCACCACTCGTATTTCATTCTAATTAACTCTCCCCTTCATATAATTCACTCATGGTTGCTAATTAATCGATAATTTCTCTCATAGCCTTCTCCCGAAGTACTACTCGCCTATTCTCAATAGATTAACGCCTATATTCCTATGAAATTAATCTATTAGAATTCACTAAGATTACGATGTTTAATTAAGCACGGTGACTAGGTATATTCCTATCCTAACCACAAATCCGCTCCCCTGAAGGGTTAAGATCGTGCTCTCTTCAATTCTTCTCTAATCTATATACGGCTTTCCCAAGCATAACATACATAGTATATAGAACCAAATTGCTGGCCAGACAATTAAGCAACTAAACACAGAATTGAAGAAACAACCATATATTGAGTGAATTTTAATCAAGGTTAAATTAATGTCGAATAACAATATTCATGGCTAAACCACAACCCAAGAACAATGGGTGTTTAGCCACTCATGCTAAAATCACACAATTGCATAAGTTTTGCATAAATTGAAAATACTAGAATAAGATGAAGAAAACTGAGAAATCCTTTGCTTCCTAATGATCCTGCGTATATCTTCTCTCCAAAAAAAGCATCCTCTCTTAAAGTTGTGTTTTTGGGTCTATTTATATGTTTGGGACAAACCCTAAACGTGTAGGATACTTTTATTCACACCGGAAAACACTTAAAACCTTCAAAACTCGGATTGGACCGGACCAAAGACCCCAGGCGTTAAGCCCCACCCAGCTATAGCCTGGGCAGGCCTGGCATTAGGGCTCTAACTCCCAGCTATAGCCTGGTATCACCAGGCTTTACAGCTCAAACGCCCGGCTATAGCCCGGGTCACTCCTTTTCGACTCTTGAGCGTATTTTTGACGTTTATGCATCCATTTAGCTCGGCTTCCATCTCCAATTCACCTACACATGAAATAGACTCCATTATGCACATATGGCGTGTATTTCTATCACAAACGCACATAAAATTTAAGGTACATAATGCTTAAAACCATGAATTCTAGCCACGCATCAACACCCCATACTTAGATTCTTGCTCGTCCTCGGGAAATGGGACAATCTACTACCCTTCAACACGTACACACTTCATTAACAAGGAGTATTTTACTTTTCAATCACACACATTACCCCTTAACTATGATCGATACCGGCAATCAAGTATGAACATACAAAATTTCACATTCTTCCCCTTCTTTAAACATGCCCAAGTATAACCATTTAATCAATCATACCAACAACCTAATTGCAACCACCCAACCTCACTAGTAAACTTGCAACTACTAAGCCCTCTCAATTCACGCACTTACCCAACAAGAAAGTTTACAACATTACAAATCGTTCATAAGATCATATGCCCTCACCAACAACAAAAAAGTGAATATAACTAGTCCACACATTCAAATATGCTTTTGAACATTATTTAAGGACATCACACAATTGAACAAATTCACTCACTCTCACAAAGAATTCATATGCATACCGTGGTCGTACCATAAATTTGCCCGTAGTGTAGATCTCCACTAATTCAAGTTAGCCAAGTCTAAGATCAATTAGGACTTTTAAGGTTGTCATGTAGGCTAAGGGACAGGTAGGATATAACTAGGAATAGTGACTAACCCTCCTAAGCACTTTAATACACTACCTTCACAAATCAACACATATTCTTCTCAACCAATTCCCACAATTCATATTCAACACAGCTCTTTTTCAATTAAGCACTTCTATATTTTCACTAGAACAAATTAATAAAAATTGGAGGTGTGTATCTTTTTGTACATACTTTTACTATAATTTTTTTCTTTCTTTCCTACACACACTCCATACATGAAGATTCAATGGCTAGTGGTTCTTTAATACAATTTTTAGTGCGCTAATAGGCCTTTCCATGGCTCCACTCAAAAGTCAATCTCCAACATCCCACCTTAATTCTTGTAGCGATAAGTGCCTTAGGAGGAAAAGGTGCANAAATCACTAAACCTAACTCACACATTTCACATGACTCAATCACAACGGTTTTATTCAACTCTCAAGTCAAGAAAGCACACAAAATTGAGAGAATTAAGCAATATTACACTATGTAGCATACAAGTCAAACAACTAAGCTAAGGCATCACAAAATAGGCTATTTATTTTTACTTAGGCATCAAACATGTCAAACCCAATATAAAGGAAAGAAGAATGTATGTCATAACATGATATGTCGGCATCAAACATGTTGGTATTTCTCAGTTACTCAGTTTCTTCCTAACTACTCTAAGAAACAAAAATAAACACCCGGTTCAAGTTACACCCTTGGAAAAGAACCGGTTCCCAAAGAAAAACCAAGGGATACTACCTAACTATCCTACACAAAAAAATTTAAAAATCGTTTTGGTGTTTTTTTTTAAATCGGACTTTATCCCTCAAGAAAATTGTCCAACAGATCCATCATTGGTAAAAGTCCGAGATTTTTCTAAAAAATAATAATTTTATGCAATTACACCTCAGAAAGTAGTTTCCCACCCCACACTTATGTTATGCATAGTCCTCGATGCATGATCAAAAAGAAAAACATTAAAACAAGGGTGAGAAATACTCCCTGAGACCCTCTCGGGCCTAGCTCGGACATGATTCTCAATATTTAGAGTCGGGATGACCCCACACTTAAGCTCGAACATGCCCTTCAGCTTCAAATTTTGGGTACTCAAACTTCCCCTACTCTGCAAAATAAAAACAACACAAAACTCGACGCTAAAAAAAACAAAAAAAACAGAATAGATATACAGGATGGGTTGCCTCATAACAAGTGCCTTATTTATAGTCGTGGCACGACTCTGCTACTCTGCTCAGGTTGGGCGCTTTCTCTTATTCTTTCTCCCATGAAGCCTAGCCTTTTTGCATGCTCTTAACGGGTCTCCTTTTTCATCTCTATTTCTTTTCTCAATTATCTTTACACCCTCAGTTTGCAACACCACCTCCTCTGGATCGCTACCATTCACATAAGGATTCTGCTCTATCCCCTTCACGTCGACCACAGTAATCATGCACAGGTCCTCATAATGCTTTGGGAGTTTAAGTGCCTTGTACACATTAAAAGTGACCTCTTCATCGTCAACTCTCATTTTTAACTTCCCTGCCCTCACATCAATAATTGCTCCACCAGTAGCTAAGAATGGTCGCCCCAAAATAATGGGCACTTCCTCATCTGCCTCGTAATCAAGCACAATAAAATCAGCGAGAAGAATAAACTTTCCCACTCGAACTAGCACATCCTCAATAATCCCTTCCGGCATAATTAGCGACCTATCTGCTAACTGTAAGGTGATTGCGGTAGGTATAAGAACCGCCAATCCGAGTTTCTTGAACAAAGAAGATGGCATCAAATTTATACTAGCCCCTAAATCACACAGGGCTCTACCAACTTCTTGTTTTCCAAGAGACAAAGGAATTGAGAAGCTCTCAGGATCCTTCAACTTAGGAGGAAGTTTACTCTGAACTCTAGAACTACACTCTTCAGTAAGTGCAACTGTTTCGAACTCTGCATGTCTTTGTTTATTTTCCACAACATCTCTGAGATACCTCGCATACTTAGGCACTTCTTGAAAAATTTCCACCAAAGGCAAAGTCACACTCACTTGGCTCAAAATATCTAGGAATCTCTTGTACTTAACATCATCTTTTTGCCTCTGCAGTCTTTGTGGAAACGGAGGTGGTGGCCTTGTTTCAATTACTGGCTCGGCTTCTTTATCATCTTTTGCATTCCCCTCAACTGGCTTGGGAACTAATTCTCCTCCAGGATGAGCTGTATTCTTCTTTGTTTTTGGAGATTCTTCTAGTATTCTTCCATTTCTCAAGGTAATTGCATTCACTTGAGCCTTAGGATTAGGCTCAGTATCACTAGGAAGAGCTCCTACTGGTCTGGTATTTTGGGAACTGGCAAGTTGCCCCAATTGACGTTCCAAGTTTCTCATTGTTGCTGCTTGGGCCTGGTGATCAGCCATTATTTTCTGATTGAAAGCAAGTTGGTCGTTCATCATTCTCTTCATAATCTCCTCAAAGCTAGATGATTGTTCAGCCTGAGGTGGTCTGTATTGTTGTTGAGGTGCTTGAGGCCGATATTGATTCTGATTGCCTTGATTACCACCCCAAGAGAAATTTGGGTGGTTCCTCCAGTTGGGATTGTAGGTGTCCCCATACTGATTTGTTTGGCCTCGATTTACATTACCCACAAAATATACAGACTCTGGATTTGCTGGGCATAGATTGCTCATGTGACCCTCTCCACAAACTTCACAAAATACCTGAATCTGTTGAACTGGTTGCACTGGTTGGGCCTGTTGCTTGTTAATGATTAGGTTCATCTGATTGACTTGGTTAGTCAATGTAGAGATCTGAGCTGATAATGCTGAGACAACATCTATTTCAAGAACCCCCGGTGGCTTCTGAATCACATTTCTCCCCATCTCACCTTGCCAGTCTGGATTGCTTTTGGAGAATTTATTTAGTAATGCAAATATTTCATCATAATTCTTCTCCAACACTTGACCTTCGGCTGTTGCATCTACCACAATTTTTGTTTGCGGATGGATACCCTCAATGAAAGTGTGAACTAACACCTCGTTTGTCTGATTGTGATGAGGGCAGTCTCTGAGTAGCCCCTTGAACCTCTCCCATGCTGAATATAAATATTCGCCTGCTTTCTGTTTAAAGGAGACTATCTCACTTCTGATCTTTGCAGTCTTTCCTGAAGGGAAGAACCTTGCCAGAAATTTTCTCGCCAAATCGTTCCATGTTGTAAAGGAATTAGCTGGTTCTGCCTTCAGCCATCGCTTTGCTTCGCCCAATAGAGAGAATGGGAAAAGCGTGAGCCTCACATAATCTAGCGTGAACCCGTTAGTGATATAAGTATCACTAATCTCCAAGAATTTCAGAATGTGCTGATGTGGATCCTCATATGGAAGACCCAAAAAATGCCCGTTTGCCTGAAGTAGTTGGATCATGCTCTGTTTCAGCTCAAAGTGCCCATTGATTCTGGGCTTCACGATGCTGGAGGTAACATTAGCAATACTGGGCATTGCCACCTCCTGAACAACCATGTGTTGTTCCTCTGTCAGGTTCATAAGAAATCAGATGAAGTCCTGAATATTGTCTGTATCTCTTGCTTCTGGCAACCTCCTGTGAAATGATCTCTCAGGTTCGGGGTCAAAGCCGTCAAGTCCATCCTGGCTTCTGACCCTACGCATTCACTCGAAGTTCCTGAGATTAGAGCAAAAATCACGTGACGTTAGACTCAATGAAATAAACAATTAAAGCAAGTAACTAAAAAGTAGTCTATATTCAAGTCCCTGGCAACGACGCCAAAACTTGTTGGTCCCAAACGCACACGCAAGTATACGTGGTCATACCAAGTAATATAATGTTAAATTGAATGTCGAACCCACAGGGACTTGTGTAAACTACTTTCCAAATCACTCTAATTGTTATTTAATCAATCCAAAATACAATCCAGGAATGTAACTATTTTATACGACGATTCTATGAACTAACTAATTCTTAAGTAAAGGGAGTATTATTGTGTATTCAGTAGAGACAAGTATTCTAGGGTTGTGATAAATTCACCACTTGTATTGCATTCTAATTAACTCTCCCCTTGATATAATTCACTCATGGTTGCTAATTAATCGATAATGTCTCTCATAGTCTTCTCCCGAAGTACTACTCGCCTATTCTCAATAGATTAATGCCTATATTCCGATGAAATTAATATATTAGAACACACTAAAATTACAATGTTTAATTAAGCACGGTGACTAGGCATATTCCTATCCTAACCACAAATCCGCTCCCCTGAA